>JAPYZD010001346.1:0-21631 GCA_030522725.1 Ichneumoninae sp. B BG-2022a
TTTTCAGAATTTTATCTAATACTTAAAAATTACGATTTTAAACAAATTTTAACATAAAGGAAACGAATAACATTTTGGGATCATTATTATGGACGAACAGTCTTATCAGCATGTTCCATATGCTTGATTTTTTTCAGATTTTTATCCGATGGAGAAGTGTTTGTAATTCTCTTTTATTCCTCTCAAACTTAGGCGGCGTTAGTCATTGCGCTAGTACTACCTTAAGCTGGATGACACACTGCCAAAACGACTGGCAAGCTGTAGTGTTTCATTCAATCGATAACAAAAAAAGAACGGATTTTTCGTAACAGTTAATATTTCAATTCGTCTAACTCTAGCTAGCGTCGGTTCTTTTTAATGAATTTTTTTCTGCATAGAAAAATAGTAAATTATAAAAATAACAATTTCAGGATTGAAGTACACTTATCAAGAATAAAACTAATATAAGAAGATAACTGTATAAATATGAAGCATTGCCAACAAACCTCTTTTACTGCTACTAATGATTTGTGATAGAAAAATAATGATTCATAAAATTCGTAATAATTCCTGGAATTTCGATACAATGCAGGTGTAATATCAGAGAAGCCAGGTGTAAAGGAGATAAACGTGAGTCTCGAAGCCAAAGAAGCCAAAGTGTCATACAGTAGCGGTGACGTGACTGCCGACCAAATTGCCATGTACATAGAGGAGATGGGTTTCGATGCGTTCGTAATGGAGGTCAATGGTCACAATCTGCTTCCCCCCGAGAGGTCCTCGACTACTGTGAAAAACGGCACCGTGGCCATACCGATGAGCGGCGCTGGCGACGGCAACAAAGAGGAACAAAGACTGTCAAAATGTTTCCTACACATAAAGGTAAGCGCAGTCCTGAAAATTAACTAGCCCGCATCGGGGTTAATATTCTTTCTCCTGTGCTTAAGAAATTTTGATGGAATTAAAGAAACGTAGTTTTTCATTACAGGGTATGACTTGCGCATCCTGCGTAACGGCGATCGAAAAACATTGCAAGAAATTGTACGGGGTCGACAGTATTCTCGTGGCGCTGATGCCCGGTAAAGCTGAGGTCAAATATGATTCCGAAAAAATTAGTCCCATCGACATAGCGCTGAGCGTTACGGATCTCGGATTCCCTACGACGCTGATCGAAGAGCCTGGCACAGGCGAAAAGGAGGAAGAACTGAAGGTATAACAGTTAATAGTTGCTCTTTCGTTAAACCGACCGTCGTACGACGAAGAATAATTTAACATACCGGTATCTTCAGATTACAGGAATGACGTGTGCATCGTGCGTCAATAAAATCGAGTCGACCGTTAAAAAGATGCCAGGCGTACGTTCAGCGGTCGTAGCTCTGGCGACCCAGCGCGGAAAGTTTAAGTACGACACGACGGTGACGGGCATTCGTGACATAATAGAGAGGATAAACAAATTAGGCTTCGAGGCGAGTTTGTTCAGTAACAAGGACAAAGAAAATCGAGGCTATCTAGACCAGAAGTAAGAAATGCAAAAAAAGTACATATATTGACTCAGTAACTGCAAAATGAATAACCACAATTTTATCATTTTATAAAATTAATTTTTTGTACATAATCATTCGCGTGAAGTACTGATAATAATTGTACTATTCGTTGTTCCAGAGAGGAGATACTAAAATGGAGATCGGCTTTTTTGATCTCGCTAGTCTTCGGTGTTCCATGTATGATTATAATGACTTATTTCATGATGGAGATGTCGATAGGTGGAAAAACTCACGAGGAAATGTGCTGTATAATACCCGGTTTGTCGTGGGAAAATTTGTTGATATTTATCTTCTCCACGCCTGTGCAGGTAAGCCAATAATTTTTTTTATCGTTCACTTTATTCTTGGATCAGTGTAAAATAATAATTAATATTGTGATTGCAGTTTTTCGGTGGCTGGCATTTTTACGTCCAAGCTTACAAGGCCCTGAAACACGGCACAACGAACATGGATGTACTGATCTCAATGACAACGACGATATCTTACGTCTACTCGATCGGAGTGCTCGCCGCGGCGATTGCGATGCAAGAGCACACGAGTCCACAGACTTTCTTCGATACGCCGCCAATGTTGTTAGTTTTCATAAGCTTAGGACGGTGGCTCGAGCACGTGGCGAAGGTTTGTCGATTTTTTTTCGCCGATGATTTCATAAAACCAGCTACTGAGTGGAACACTACTTAAATGGATGCTACATTTTTACAATTGTTTATCCAAAATTGTATGCATTTATTGGTAGTAAAGGAGATTGATTTGTATTATTTCATGTGTTGTCAACCAAGAAAAATATTGATCACGGTAGTGCAAGAATAACAAGTGGTAAAAGCAAATCTCCATGATAGTACGTTTGTGTTGCAAAAACATTGTTATCAATAGTTTCCTGGATTGACGATCCATGCAGTAATACGAACTAACTTCCATTACGGTTAATAAATGCACAACATTGTGCATAAACTATTGTGAAAATGTAGCCCTCGTTTGCCTGGTGTTCCGTCAATATCTACCTTAAAGAAATTATACTTTCCTTAGTCATTCAATAATTCATAATTTTTCGCTTTTCCATTACAGGGCAAAACTTCGGAAGCACTGTCGAAGCTTCTGTCCCTAAACGCAACGGACGCTGTTCTCGTGACTCTGGGCGACAACAACGAGATACTCTCGGAGCGTTTGATAAGCGTCGATCTCGTGCAGCGCGGCGACATCCTCAAGGTCGTGCAGGGTGCGAAAGTACCGGTGGATGGTCGAGTAATATCGGGTCACTCGGCATGCGACGAGAGTTTGATTACCGGCGAGAGTATGCCGGTGACGAAGACGAAGGGCTCCGTGGTAATCGGTGGTTCGATAAATCAGAACGGTCCTCTGTTGGTGACGGCGACGCACATCGGCGAGCACACGACGCTCGCGCAGATCGTGCGTCTGGTGGAGGAAGCTCAGACGAGCAAAGCTCCGATTCAACAATTGGCGGACAAAATCGCCGGCTACTTCATACCTTTCGTTATCCTCGTGTCCCTGCTGACACTGATAACTTGGACGATTGTCGGATACGTCGACATAAGGCACTTGCCGATATCCCTGGACGACTGGGCGAACGAGTCCGAAATAAACAGAGAGGAAATAATCTTCCAGTTTGCATTTCGGTGCGCTCTCTCGGTGCTGGCGATCGCGTGTCCCTGCGCCCTGGGTCTGGCGACGCCAACGGCCGTGATGGTCGGCACCGGCGTCGGCGCGCTCAACGGAATTCTCATAAAAGGTGCCGAGCCGCTCGAGAACGCGCACAAAGTGAAGTGCATAGTGTTCGACAAAACTGGCACTCTCACGAACGGCGTGCCGATGGTCTCGAAGATCGCTTACTTCGCGAACGAGAAGATCTGCTCGATCGTCAAGCTACTGGCGGTCGTCGGCACGGCGGAGGTAAGCAGCGAGCATCCGATAGCGTCGGCGATAGTTCGTTACGTCAAGGAAACCTTCGGCACCGAGGTCAACGGGCAATGCTCGAATTTTCAAGCCGTCGCGGGATGCGGCTTGAAGTGCCGCGTCACGCACCTCGAGACGATGCTCTCGTACGCCGCGAAGTCGGAGAAAATCGTCAATTACTCGAACCAAACGAGAAACGAATCAACCGGAAGTTTCAAGCTCAACAACGTACCGCTCGATGTCGTTCCGCTGGCGGCGTTGGATTCGGAGAAGCGGAATCAGGAACTGGAGCTGCTGCTGAGTCCGGAGAGCCACGGAGATCAGGAAGTGGCTAACGATATATACGACGTTTGCATCGGCAATCGCGAGTGGATGAGAAGAAACGCCATACCGATTCCGCAGGAGGTAGACATGCAGATGATGGACGAGGAGGATCTGGGAAACACGGCGATATTGGCCGCGGTGAATGGCTCGCTCGTGGGCATGATCAGCGTCGCCGACACGGTGAAACCGGAAGCCCATCTGGCGATCTACACCCTGAAGAGAATGGGACTGGAAGTTATTTTGTTGACGGGCGACAACAGGAAGACCGCAGCGTCTATCGCTAGACAGGTAAATCATTCGTGACTTGCAAGCAGACATCGTTACGGTCGATGATGCAACTTTGCCGTTTCGTTCTTCAGGTCGGGATCAGAAAAGTCTTCGCGGAAGTTTTGCCCTCTCACAAAGTCGCAAAGATACAGAGACTGCAGGAACAGGGCTTCAGGGTCGCCATGGTCGGTGACGGCGTCAACGACAGTCCGGCATTGGCCCAGTCGGACGTCGGCATAGCGATATCGTCCGGCACGGACGTTGCCGTTGAAGCTGCCGATGTTGTCTTGATGAAGGTGAGAATGTAAAAAAAGATGCACGCGAAGATATCAATTAATTCTTCTCGAGCATGTTACTTGACTAGCGATTATGTTGGCCCGGGCGCTCGCATTGAACGCATGATTCATGACATGTGAAAATCGATTTTATATGCTACAAAAAACGAAATACTTAACATATATGATGAGATCGATTTTGCACATTTTGCGATTGAGTAACGCGAATGAATTTGTTCCTTTCAGAACGATCTGCTGGACGTTATCGGGTGTCTGGATCTCTCGAGGAAAACGGTTTACAGAATAAGATTGAACTTCCTGTTCGCTAGCGTTTATAATCTTTTAGGCATTCCGATAGCCGCTGGGATATTCAGTCCCTTCGGTTTCTTCCTACAACCATGGATGGCTTCCGCAGCTATGGCACTGAGTTCCGTTTCCGTCGTCGCTAGCTCGCTGATGTTAAAACTGTGAGTACTGGAGAGATTGCACTGTAAACAAAAAATTGTAAATTTAATGTACCGAACTCGAAGTTCTGCCAAAACTGGTTTGTGAAATTCAAAGTACTGTTAATTAAAGCTAATTATTAAAATAAAATAACTTTTATAGTAAAATTAAAGTAAAGTATTAAGAATACAATACTTCCAATTTCTTTAATACACCGAACATTAACTTTTCGTCACACTTGTACATAAAATTTAATATATCAGTTCTTACACAAAAACTTACAGTCCGGTGCATTAAATTTCATACGAATTTTTTTTACAGTCTGTCTTAATGTTGGAATAGTTATGTTTTGTATAAAACTTTCTTTCCTTTTTATTTTTAGATATCGCAAGCCAACGAGAGTGACGCTGGAGACGCCCGAGTATCTGCAGGCGATGCGAGCGTACTTCGCCGCCAGATCGACGGACACCGACGCGATATCATTGCACCGCGGTCTCGACGACGGACCCGAAGCGCCGCTTCATATCAGCGGCTCGACGATATCCAGGTACGGACAAACTAACATCGAGATACTGGACTCGCCTTCGCAGAATCCCGATAACTCCGTTGCCTGAATGAAACAATTATTAACTCAAGATAGATATTCTTATCTGTACATTTTTTTTTCTCGAATGCAACCCCGTATCTGCTTTCTCCACGCATTTTCTAGTTCTAATGTCAGATAACTGCGAGCTTCTTACATCCGTTGTCCGCGCTAGATAACGCTCGTACCTCCCTCTAACTACATCCCAGTAATATTTTTCGTAAATAAATCATCAACTAATTTGACTGATCCTAGTGGCTTGCATGTCGAGCAAACGTCGATTTTTTTTTGCTACATATAGACAAAAAATACTGCGTTATTGTATATTATAGTTTTGTAATGTTATGTGCGTTCTTCCGGAATTGCCATTGTTGAATCGTTCAACGTTTGTGTGTTGAACGTTTCTTTTCAATGTACATTTTCCTAACTTACCGATTTGGCCGTCAATATCGCTATACGACTGAGGCAACGAACACTGCTGTTACTATTTATCGTTAGAACAAAACAAAAATACCTCAATGTACGAGTTAGCTTGTATTGATCAAACTTGCCTGCCGTGAAAATCGAATTGTATAATGATTTATATTTAAATTTAACCGAATTGCCAAACGCATCGTTGATATATTTTTTCCTATAGGCGAGACAAATTATCCGAAACCGGTGTTTAGAATCGACGAGTGTGTATAAATCGTAAGTTCTCGAATCGATGAGATTTCGAAACTAACTGCCTACGTTTTCTGCAATGTATATTACATGCGACAATTAATATATTCGTATAGTCATTATTGTTACGAGACTTAGCTCATAAGTCACAATGTGATGTGACCTTTTTTTGGTGCTTTTCCTTTTTTCTATCTTCATATATATCGATTATAAAATATGTTTATTAACAAATTTTATACTTTCATTTCCTAGAAAAAAAAGAAGAAAGAAAAGTAAAGCCTCATCCAGAGCACGAGGCTTTACTTTTTTTCTGCTATAACATTTTTTTTTCTCAGCATCCGGCTTCCTCGCTAGAAACCCGCTTAAAACTTACAGTCTCCTCCTTCGATGCGGTAAATAATCTTTAACATATTTGAACACATTACAGAAAATGCCTTGAGGAATCGCTATCTCTGCTACGTTAGTTTTATTTCGTATCTCTTATTTTCCATCCTCGCAATGCCATAATCACTGTAACAGCATGTCCAGCACTCTTGTAGAAAGCGACGATACGTACTTTGAGAAGAAATCGGTGAAACGATCTCGGCTCCTGTACGGTGCATTGAAACTACCAGTGGGTACGACCAAAAAATAACTATACTCATTAATGCATGGAATGACTTTTAACGACAATTCGATTAACTTTCATGTATTTAAAATTAGTAAAAAAAACTTAAAGCCTTTCATCAGTTTCAGGCTATTCGGAAGAACGAAGGACGAAGTGGAGGGACGACTTCTCGGCGACGACACGAGCGGGGTCGTCGCGATCGTGGATTTTTCCGATATTCGAAGAAAAGCCAAGAGCGACGCGGACACGTCTATCTTGTAAAACTTTTCGGTATACGCAAAGTTACATAATTTATTCGCTTCATCTCGAACGAAGACGATTGACAGTCATGTTTGACGCGGCATTAATACTTTTGCTATAACGACCAAATTCTCTTTTTATTGCGTAAAAAGAAAATCCGCGTGCGAACGCTCACGCAAATCGACAAGCACAACCATTATTTTTTTTTTTTTGTACTTATTCAATCCACTCGCCAAGACGCTCCCACACCATTTGGTGTGGAATATAAACTTCTATGTAAATATATTGTATCATAAGAGTGTAAATTTTTTTTTGAGGACTATCTATTAACTATACTCGTACAATTACGATATTTTTCTTCCGCCAGACTATTTTTTTATACTAATCTCGATGTGACCGACGCGATTGTGCAAAATGAGAAATACCATCTGGTTTAAAATTTTTTTCTTTAATTTTGCACAAGTGCCTCGCTTCGCGATAACGTGTATTTAACGGATATAAATAATTCATTCAAGAAACATTTCTAAGCCTTTATTTACTTGTTTAGAAGTAATGTCATTTGTACTTATCGTTTACTTGTAATTAAAATATAATATTTTCTACGCGTTAATACACTTCTTTTTTGTATTCAATTACAAGACTTTGGCTGGAATGTGGAAAAGCTCAACGAGAACATTGGATATATGTGGATCACCTGCTCGTGAAACATATTGAGGCACATAAGTATCCTCCTTAAAAATACGTAAATTTGTACGTACAGCAAAACACACGAAAGTTTCGTATTTTCTATTGATCTAGAAACTTCGGTTATCACAAGAGTGCCCTCGCAGATAAAACAAATTTAAATATAAAACTTTGGCTTTAAAAAAATAGTTGCGGTTCGGTCGTCTCGCGACGGAGCCCGGCAACGCGACCGGCGCGATTTCGCCCGCTGTCGTTCTGCGCGACTTCGTAAATTGCCTCAAAGTCGCGACATTCCAGCGATGCAGTCCGACGTGTCGATTTTCTCTCGCTTGTTATCAAAGTCGTAAAAACCATGAGCGGCGAAATCCATCGAAGAGTCGTTGTTGACCTGAGAGTAATTGTACTCTCCGTCGAACAGCGGTCTGACTTCGTTCCTCACGCTCATCAGCAAGTTGGAATAAAATCCCCCGTTCTGGGTCGAGGCGACGATATTCTCGTCGTTGCGGTCGACATTCTCGTTGTAATTCTCGTACGTGATGTCGTCGTCGTAGGGACAAACGGACGAGGCGCTTGGATCGAAAGCGTTGTCCTGAACGTTGCGGAAATTTTCTCTCGCCGGCTGCGCGACATTGATCAGCGCGGGATCGTCGTCGAGGTTTGTTATAACCGGAAAATTCCCGATGCTGTGTTCGGTGTAGTTCGAGCGACTCGAGGCATCGTTGCCGCAGTTGTTCGGAAGGAAACAATCCCTGTTCGACTGTCGACTCTCCGACCAGGAATTAATCTGATTGGTCGAATTGTCGAAGCCTAACGGGTCGTAAGTTCCGCCTGAACTCAGCGCTCCGTACGAATTGCCGTACGAGGAATCGCTCAGCGACGAGTAACTGTTGGGCAGAACTTTAACGCCGTTCCAGGACATGAAAGACGACGAGAGATACTCGCTCGTGTTGCCGCTGTTGCCGACGAGACCGCAACCGTTCGCCGGTATCGCGTACATGCGATTGTTGACGCTCGTGACCTCCGAATTGTAAGCGATCATGCTCGGCTGTAGAGCATTGATCGAATTCGCCGTCGGTCCGTTGATCGAGTTGCTCGAAATCGTCGTGGAGTTGAAAGCTGCGAGGGGGTCCGAACTGATCTGCCCAGGATAGTTCCAGCTGCTCGACAAATTCGCCGCAGAGCTTTGGTTGTGAAGAGGAAATACAGAATTCCGTGAGTTCACGCTCGTACCGTTGCTATTGTATCGATCGTCGATCGTCAGCGAGCTCTGATTGCAGCGATCGCTGTACGGGTCGGCGATCGAGTCGCAGCCGAATCGATTCCACGCTTCCGGAACATAAAATCCGGAAGGGCTAGAGCAGTTTTGTTTTTTGACAAACGAGTTTGCCGGTTCGGGTGAATTCCACGTGCTCGAGGTTGGACGAAGTTTGGACTGGGCCGGCGCGACGGAAGAGAAAGCGCTGCTGCTGGATGGAATTCCGGGAACGTTTTGTAGACTGTTTGCTGTGAAAGGCTTTGCGGGCGCGTTGAAGTTTCTCGTGTTCTCCGGAGGACCCTTTCCTGGACCGGAAGTTCTCTGCGCGCGCGACGCAGAGTCCTGCCAAGTTTGACCGCGTTTCTTCGTCTTCTTTCCTCTTGCGCTCGTGTCTTTGGACGAAATGTAAGGTCCGCAGCTCGGGTTTGAGTCGACAGTCGTCGAGCACGTGCCGGGCAGAGGAGTCGAGAAAACAACGGCCGAAGGATCGTTGCCGTCGGCGAGAAGAACGTGTTCTTCGTTGTCGGTCTTCGGCGACGTCATCGTTGCGGCCAATTCGCGCATCAGATATCTCTTCTGCTTATAGCACTCGATCTTCGTCGTGACGACCTTGCCGTCCGTCGTTCTGGACACGACGAGAGGCGCCGGCGATGTACTGGGATTCAAAAAGTAGTGACGGTCCTTCGTATATTTTTCGTACAACTGCTGCAACTCTTGTGCCGTCAGTGGCGAACTGCTGAAGGAACGTGATGTTTGCTCGCTATCCGGTGACGATTTCGGTTTTTTCGCTGGAGTCGTTTTGGCCTTCGTGGTGGATTTTCGGGCCGGCTTTTCGTCGATCTTCTTTTTGGATTTCGTCTCCGATCGAGTGATCCTCTTGCTGCGGCTGGGAACGCCCAGCGACTCGTTCGGCGGATGGTAATCCTCGTCTGAATTCATCTTTGAGATTCTGTGATGAAAAAAAGGAAAATTAAAAATAATACGAAGTTGGATAATAGCAGAGATACAGGAGAGTTATAACGATCGAGAGTTTCACTATCGAATAGATAGAGAAAAGCAATGCAATATAAGAAGACAATGAAAACATGAAAAATAATGGATTTTATAATCATCAAAGATTCTATGTTACACATTTTTCTTATGAAATCAATTAATATTTCTTTATATATTTAATTGAGCCACAGTTCACTGAAAGATTGTTAATAGTAAATATTAACTTTGGAGAACAGAGCGAAAAAAAAATTTGCAAGATTTTGTAAGTCCAAAAATTGGACCAATGGTATGGATTTATCTACAGAGAAATTTTTTGTTTATTGAAGGGTACATGGGCTGTTATTATATTTCGTCGGAAAGTGCGAGAGCCTGAGTGAGATTTTGCAATCACATCGGATGATTAAATGGAGATTTGAGGCATCTTTCTAAAATTTATGTAAGCAAAAAAAAAAGTCAAATCATTCGCTGTAATTCATTGATTGTCTCCAACTATTCGTTGCAATGATGGAAATAAAATCGAAGCGCTGAAATATATACAGAATCAAGGATATTTCAATTACATCAGAATAATCGTAGCGATTGTCGAATAGTATATTCCTGATACACAAATATATCAATAACGATTGGTTTGCAAACCGATGAAGTTTTAGTAAATTTAGTTTGAACAAATTTTTAAGAAATTATAAACGTATGAGGATTTTTTAAACAAACTTTAATAAAACACTCTTGTCTTGCAAACCAATTGTCATTAATATATCTGTATATCAGAAATATATGACTAGACGTACGCACAATTATTCTGGATTAATTGAAACATCCTCGGTTCGGTATTTATTTCAGCACATAGAATTTATTTCTATTGCTGCTGTAAATACTTAGAGATAATCGATGAATTACGATGACTGCTTTGACTTTGTTTTTTTTTGCATACCCAAATTCTAGAACAATCCCTTAGATCTTTGTTTGATCATTCAATGTGATTGCAAAACTTAACTGAGGCTCTCATATCCTCAGACAAAATATAAAACTACGCTTG
This sequence comes from Ichneumoninae sp. B BG-2022a, assembly GCA_030522725.1. NCBI lineage: Eukaryota > Metazoa > Arthropoda > Insecta > Hymenoptera > Ichneumonidae > Ichneumoninae sp. B BG-2022a. The sequence goes on from JAPYZD010001346.1 coordinate 10,803, forward strand.
CACCCTTCAATAAACAACAAAAATTATCATTTTATTTTAGAGTTCCATAAAAAAAAAATAAAAAAACCATGCTGCAATTCCCATTGGTTCGCACAACCGTCGATTAAAATCAATAACCGCCATTGGTTGAACTCGTGTAGTAATTTCTCTCACAAACAATTATCGTTTATTTCAACGATCTTTACGCTTGTTTTACGCGCAGTTTACGTTAATCGTGTCTTAATCACAGCAAGCAAATTCATCGAAGCTCGAATTATCATGACAATGACATTAAATTCAAATTAATCGGCGAACGATAATTAGAAGCTGCAGTTACTCACATTGTGTTGTTCTCAACGGTGATCTTTTTATTATTCCGTCAAGAGGCGCGACGCATTCGATATTCCATGCGCAACTGGCGTGTCCGGACGTGGCGTTCCCGAAAAATTGTATCTATCCTTCGCCGATCAGCGCGACAACAACACTTTTCTCTGAAAACGAACTCGAGCGTGAAAGATAAACAAACCCCTCCCCGACGCCGGTACACGTGGTGAGTGTGCGACCTTTCGACCGACGATTTAACGCGCGCCGGTTCATTTTTGAACGCGCATCTACCCCTCCCACCTATATCGATGTTTTGTCAGTCCGATTATCGAAAGCCGTTAGAAGTTTGGCGAAACAAACTTTGGTGAGTTCAAAATTCGTTTTCTTAAGCATAAAGAGGCACAACTTTATTTTTTAAAAAATCTGATATATCAATGAAACTTTACATTAAATCGTGAACAAATTCTAAAAAATCCGTCGATCGACGCCGCGAAATAACGTTGCTTTATGACAAAACAATAAATAAATAACCTTAAAATATCACAATTGGTATAAATTAACGAACGAACGATGTTTCAGCGATCAGCGATAACACGCCAGGCACTCGGTGTGCTCGCCGTCCTCGTATCTGAAAGTAAATGCATTGTGCGTTACGCTCGTGAAAAACGCGTTAATTCAATTTGGCGCCGAGAAAGGTGCACAGGCCTCTTTACTCACACAATGAGAGAGCACTTGTCGCAGAAATATTCCAGACACTTGGTGCACTCGTTCATGCAATCGGTGCACTTGTGATCGCTGCAGTAGAAGCATCTTGTATAAGCCTCGACTGCCAGGGTCTTGCAAGCTTGGCATGATTTTTGATCCCACAGCTTTGGAGAAAGAACCCCGATTAACGTCTCACGGTAAACATATAGTTATTTATTTCACTCGTGAAAATGGCTGTTTTGAGAATGCTTCATGTGCATGAAACCCGCGTTTTCACACCTCGTGACTTAAAGTTTGATACAATACTTGTGCAAATAACTTTTTCTTGACTTCTACAGTTGCCACACTCGCCTTCGGCTTGTGCTGCAAAGTCACACACGTTAAAACAAGTTTTTTCGCACTAGTATTGTAATGTACTATTACAATACTAGTGTGACAAAACATTTCTGACCAGTGTGAGTTTGCATTAAGTGCCAAAGGCGAGTGTTACGATCACACAAGTTGCGAAAAATTTTTTTGCACAAGTATCTTACAAAATTTTACTTCGCAAGGTGTGAAAATGTGGGTTTTACACATATAAAGTGTGTGTAAAACACCATTTTGACACAGAGTTTAACAGAGTTAGGAAAATTAAATTGAAATCCACAATGAAGCAGCTCTTACTTCTATGTCTTTGTCGGAGGCTTGGAGTTGCAGCTTGCTGTCGAATATCATTTGTTTCAGAGCCGACTTGTGCTGGGAGTCCTCGGAGTTCTTCTCCTGGGAAAGAATTTTTTTTACGTCTCCCTGGCACAGAGCCAATTTTTGTTGAAACTCTTTTCCGCCTTTTTTCAACAGATCGAGAGTCCTTGCTGTTGGAAAGAAGAATAGAGTGAATTAATCGAGTATACGGACCGTGTTTTCGCACGTTAGCCGTCGATTCTACCGGTCCGCTGGGCTTAACCTTCTTCTCACCGTAAACTTTTTTCATTTCTTGTTCCTTGTTAACGCCGTTGCTGTATTGTCTCTGACCCACGTGTATCTTCAGTTGCGGCGATAGATCGTCGTCGAAAGGACACGCTCGTTTCGGCATTGTTTCTTTTTTTTTAATAAGAAAGTAGAAGAATTATCGTTGAAGCGGGACAAAAGAAAAAGTAGCAAAGAAAAGTGTGTGTTTACGCGCTAAGCCGACATCGCCGACATAAAGTATCGTGATAAGGCGAGTCTCATAGCTGGACAGCTGATATCCTGCTTTTCGCTTGCGGAGGTTATTCTATTCGGATAACGATGAGAACTTCTGTAATCGTACACTGGAAGCATAGAACTCTGCACAACTCTTGCCTTTATCGATCGCTGTTAATACGAAAGGGTTAACCGAGTTTAATCGTTTGGGCTGATTCGAATAGAAATATTCGAATGAGTCCAATCGATCTGAGTTTGTCGGTAACACAATAAGCAAGTGATAAACAGAGATTTGATGCGGGAAAGGTATTCATCGTCCATGCACTCGAACTTTCTTAGAGTTTTAAGGTTAATCGTGAATATTAACGAGAATACTAGTCGATTAGATTTTACATGTTTTCGTATTCGAGGCTTATGGGAGAACAATTTAGTTTTTTTTTCTTGTATTTAAGAAGTTCCTATCGAAAGTGGGTCGACAAGAATAATAAGACTACGAGTTAGTAATGTTTCGTTTATTATTAATGTTGCATTATTAGTATCATCATTATTTTTATACATATTTGATATTGGCCATCAACAAATATGTTACAATTTTTTCTTTTTTTTTTTTAATTCTCCCATCCATTACCTGTTCCATTCGTTTGCAAGAAAACTGTTGATATATCATATAATAAATACATAATAATTAATAGTCATTACCTGATAATTTATCATCAGTATTAATCGTAGTCGTGATAACTGTACATCGTAGCTATATATATAATATATATGTATCGTAAAATATACATAGCTATCGCTCGCGTTATATTAGTTTAATGGTGATGACGAAGTAAATGAACGAATGAGAGTTATTTATTTGGGTTTCTTTTTTTTTCCTTTTATTTACGAGAGAAAAAGAAAACGTTTATATATAAATCGATAACAAATCAATCCGAACCGCGTCGGCCACGCCAAATTCATCATTTCTCTTTACTACTAGCGATATTATACATATAAAAATTGTTATTACAAAGCGCTTTGACGATTAATCCACTCTCTAAACGAGTGTATTTAAGAATGCTGTATTACCACAAGTAACTGTTTTTTTTTTGCCGTTCTAAGCGGGACCGTGAATGATGGTTATTGAATCACATTACGCATTATTACACCGTACCGATAGTTCATTGGCTGTATGTGTGTTGATTTATCATCTGATTATTTCTTTTGTATTATTTTTTTCAAGCATTCGCACGAACAACATCTCAGTTCGAAAATAATTGTTACTATTTCTTGTTTACTTTTTTTTCTTCTCTTTTAATGCTTTGTTTTAAATCTAGATATCTAGATTATAGGGACGGGGACGGTGGCCAATCCGTGAATGGCCTCGTTATCCATTCAGCACTGCGCGATTAATCGCATAATGTTTATAAGAGAAAAAAACGAAAAAATGTCTTACCGCCGGAACGTTCTACAAACGAACTGCGAGTTTCAAAGTATATGCGATCGAATTTATTTATCTTTATTTTTTGTAACCTTTCAAGTTCACACGGACACGTCGATCGAAACATTTATGCCTTATCTCCCTCCGTCTTATCGCTCTCTAACTTTCCATCTAATAATTTCTTTCATCTTTCGCTTTTTTTTTCTCGATCTAATTTGGAGAACCCCCTTGCAACCACACTCGTTATTGTCAGTTGTCATGGACGTGTCACCAAATTTACGGCAATTGATTAATCGCAGACGTGCGCAACCGCATTTATGGATCATTGTATTTTTTCCATTTTTTTTTCTTCCTGCCATGTGTTTTCGATCGTGTCAAGCGATAGAGTATTTGTATATATGTGTGTGTGTGTGTGTGTGTTTTTGTTTGTTCAGTGTTTTCCCTTCTGCAGTCCTCGCTGCTCGGTTATCCGTCGTCAAATCGAATTATTCGTTGTTCGACGCTTCTCCCCTACAAATATCTATGCCCCTAAAAATTTATTTCACTCACTACGTTTACGTGCACGTTCTGTAAATTAAAAACCTTTTTTTTAATCCTCGAACGTTAAAAAACAAATTATATTATCATACAATTATTCTTATTTTTACAATTTTTACTTAAAAACAGTAAAAAATAAAGTAAGTTATACTTTGGATCATACATAAAAAAAACATTTTTAATTAACATCCAAAACTTTTTAAACGTTAAGCGTGGTAAAAAAAATTTATAGAATATTTATTTACTTTTGACGTCTCGTAAAATATGGAATAGGGTGAAAACGATGAATATTCCCGACGAGCAATAATTGTCTCAATTGAACGCGCGTAAACGCAATGATTGGCTAAACGAAGCGAGAACACTAATTCAGTCGATCGAATAATCAGTTTATCAGTAATAATTAATGAACGATCAATGCTCGTGTCGGAGATTCTCATTCGTCTACGAAATATTGTGTTATGTGTGCTGCTGACTCACAGTCGTATACAAAATATATAGCGCGACTCGGTGTTGCGGATTTAATGCAAAACCTTTGTTTGTTTTTTTTTGCTTTATGTTTATTTATTTTTTTGGTATTTATTTGTTTTTCTTTGGTGTTTAGTTGCATGAAGAATCATCACTCCCCGGCGAGCGGTGCTGCGACGACTCGCGGAGAAAAATAGAGGCTGAAAGCAATGGAGAAATAGGAGCCGACAGTTCATAAGGTGAGGGACAAGCGTAAGGGAGTCGTACGATTTTTCGTGTGGATACCACCCGAGAATAACAGCCGGACCGAAGGTGAACTAAAATCGACGTCCCATTCACTGGCCTTAAAAAAAAAATCCGAGATTTACTTCCGGAGATAGGAATAACGTTAATTTTTGGGATCAAAGTAATCAAAAAATAAATGAATTTCGTCAATTAAAAAAATGTTTATTTTTATTTTTCCGAAAGTAGTCGCGAATCGTCAGATTTTTTTATCGGCCTTACAGAGAATTAAATACTATGTTTTTTTCGTTGCAATGAAACATAAATTTAAAAATGGCAATTTATGGAATCGGGCAATGACTGGGACGTCGACCTTAAATTATTACGCCGCGAAGAAAAAATCGATTTCGAGGGATTAATTTTTTGTTTGTTTCTTTCTCTTCGCGATTACTTAATTGATTTAACTACAACGAGCAACGCAAGGCAATTACAAAGCACGCTGACTAAAAAATCTTGACTAACTAGTGACCGTACGGGCGAACTCTTTGCGCTCGCGAATCTGCAACAGAAGGCATGTGCAGCCAAAGAAACAGTCGAGTTTAAAGTAAAAGAACACTTTTAAAGCCGAGCAATGAAGAACGAACAACATCGATTTTTTGCTCATTCCTAAAAAAAATTATAAAAAATAATGAAACATTTAAAAAATATTATTCCCTCGTCTTTATGTATAGGTGGAGAGTTGTGGCGTCTGGTATCTTTGGCTGCAACTGCGTTCTGCCAGTTTCATCATCGTGCTATCATCGTCGCCCTCTCCTAATATCTCGGACACATTTTTTTTTAATTAAAAAAAAACGGTCTGTCGTATTTCCTTACGGTGCACGTCGACCGGACCGCTTTTTTTTCTATCGACCAGAAATCTATTACGATAATTATATAAATATATTAGATGCACAGTGATAAATTATTCAAACATCAAGCGAGAGATATATTACAGGTAGGCTCCGCGTTACAGCGTCGGTTGTGAGTGCGCGGCTACACACGTACGCGCCTCGTATGTAGTTAATAATCACACAGTTACGATTTCTTATTTTTCTTTTTCCTCCACTTTTTCCTCAAAGTGGTTGCGTTTTTTTTTTTATATATTATAAAGAACACTGAGTGCACGCACCGGATGCACTCGCGCATAAGAACATATGGTGCAGCCCGGACGCGAGAGAGCGCGCGCGTTTCGTCAACATAACTTTTCCAACAATAAACATGCAATGAACCAATAAACGTCGCGACTCTTACTCTCCTTTCTTTTTTTTTCTTCACATTTCATCGATTGGCGAATTGTATAAAAAATTCTCTACTACGCTACTTCGAAAGCCTTAACTAACGTTCTACAGGATTTCTTCGGTGATAAATGCGTTGATAGACTTTACATGTCGCACGTGTCGAGCGCTGAGCCCGAAATTCGGCGGCGCTTTTTCTTTGCTTTTTTTTTATCGTAAAATATATATAGCTTTTCTTCTTTTTTTCTCTCTTTTTGGGTGGGAGAAAAAGTTACTACAAACAATAGTCGACGAACAAGCGAAACGATATTGGATATTACTAGAGTGAGTTATATAAATTGGCGAGCTAATTTTTTCATTTCTTATTTTTCACAGAATCGTGCCAGACTCTGCCTTTGGGAGCGGAAGTAGCCGCGATCCGGTGAATAGTCGATCGAACAAATCGTTTTTTTTATACACACAGCGAAAGGGTAGAATTTATCATTCCTACATGCCGCACAGAATATCTTCGTTATCTTTCATTTCAACACACAACGCGCTCCGCGTCGATACAAAACTCTAGCTTTTAAGTATGGCCGGTAATTTTTTTTCATCTTTCATTTCTTCTCCAGATACAATTAATTTTTAATTCTTTCTTTTTTAATGATAATAATAATTTATTAAGTCTTAGCTAGGTTTCTCTTCCGAGTCGATTTTTTTCGCTTTAAAGATAATTCGCAATTACGCAAGTAGGTAACCGCACGATTAAATCATCTAATCACAATTCTTTCATTATCTCGCTTAGCGTTTATATTTTTTTACTAAACACTCGCTGTTTCGTGCCGATTCTATTTGCTCGATATTCACTTTCAAAATTCATCGCTAAATACACACTCGCCATTTCGCGTAGCTCAGCTTTATCAATCGCTTTAATTCTTCCGCTTACATTTATCTCGTATTGCCAAAAGCCCGATATTCCGAGTCATTTCAGGAGCGACCTCTCCCGCTTCAGGTTTTTTTTTTTAGTGATATTTGATATTTGTTTATTTATCGCTCATTTCTCGATATTGCTGATATAATAATTTGTGGTTTACAAATTTTGTTAACAGCCAGCGGATTATTTTCTCTGTGAGCGATTTTTTATTTTCTTCAGTTTCTCTCTAACTCCGTCTCGTGCTGCTATTCGAGCCCTCGCTAGTTGCAATGCTTTTTCACACACGTCGGACTTAAAACCCCATAGGAACGCGACGCCGTCAGCGGATATCTATTAAGTGAGCTACCCTATAAATACATAATAATATAATAATAATAATGATAAAAATTACAATGATAATGATAATAATTGTAATAATAATAATAATAATAATAATAATGATGATAATAATAATATAATAATAATAATCATAATCATAACGTCAGCGATGCTCGCCGTGTTTTCGAAAAAAATTTGTTTCTCGACTTACACAAGTTCCAACTACGATGCGCGGCTTTCGTTTACGTTTCTTTTTTTTAACATCTTTCGCTTTGCGTTTACATATTTTTTTTAGCACTGTCTTAACACTTTTCTACGCTTCGAGAGTCGGGCAATTTTGAAGCTTCCGTTAATACGATTTACATCAGCGATTAGATATTTCGGAACGGTTTCTTTTTTATTTAATTTTTTTTTTTTTAACGAAATACGAGACTCAGATCGCGCCCGGTCGAATAAATTTTCAATTCTTTATCTCGACCACCGGCTGCGCATTTGGCAGAGAATTACAATTAATTCGGTTTGCCATTCCTTCTTTCGTCTGTAGTCTTTTTTTTTCTTCCTTTATGTTTAAATAACGTTTTAACACGGATTCCTCTTTTGCTCGCTTTACGCTTCGTTCTGTCGTGAGATATGTCTGTTGAGAAAATATATCTTAAGTTTACATGCTATTAGTTAACACTAGCCCGCCAGTCAACGTCATATCTTTTATTCGACACCTCTCTCGGTTTACGCACACGAGTTTTCGTCACAGTGATCGCGGTCCTAACGCGAACGACATATATTGCACATCGAAACTTGCACCATTTTTATTTCTTTTTGTAGCATTTTTTTTAATCAGCCGTTATCATTAGTATTTCTCATCGAATTTTTTTTTATTTGTCCTCGCCGTCGAGGCGTGCTCCGAAATTTTTTTTCATTGCCTCATCGTCAGCACTCCGCTCGTACATCCTCATTAATTTCCTTCATTTTTTTTTGTTCCAGGTAAGGTTCAGACAGAACAGCGGAAGTTATTTCTCGGTCCCAAGAACGATTTTCTCCTCGAACTTGGCCGCCTCAAAATTCGAGCTGACTTCGGACACCTTTCGAATAAAATCGATTCGAGGCGCCTCGTTCGATGGCCGGAGAGCGTCTTCCATCCGCTCGGCAATTTCGAAATGCGCAAAATATTTTTGCACATTTTTTTCGTCGCTCTCGAAAAAGAAACTTTCGCGCCTGTCGTCGGCTGTTCGTTTAACGCAGCGAGGGGATTCATCGTGCAGACCGCTGGAGAACGACTTACCAGAGAACGTCTTATCACCAGAATCGCTGAGCGCTCTCCCACATGTTCTTGAGGCTCGATCGAAACTCGAAGCGAAAGTTCTCATAGTATCACGCTATGTTGCTTCCGCTCATCGTGGTGACGCACTTCTTCTCCGGTGTGTTCTGACTCTCCGAGTTGCTGCGAACGGCGGCCTTCGGGGGACTCCCCGGTGTCGGCGTGACGTCGCCGGGCAGAGGGTTGTTGTTGTTCGTCGAGGTTGAGCTCCGCCTTCCGTTCTCCCTCGTCGGCGATTTCACGTCGAACGCCGAAGTGTCGGACTCGAGATCCGAATCTATCTGTGTGATGAGAACGGAAGAAACGGTAAATCAATGATCCGATAAACGAACGAATGGAGGGGTGCGAATGAAAATGGAAAGTGAATGATTTTTTCTTTTTTTTTCGCTAATTTTTTTGCTTTCTCGTAGACGAAGATTTATTTCCATGAAACATTTTTTTGGAGATTTTAATGAAAAGGTGTTCAAAATGTTCCGAAATATCGGAAAATCATTCATTTAGAAAAAAATGTCTGGACGCGTGTGTGTGTCCCAGGCCAGAAAAATTGAAACTGTTATAACATGAGAATGTCTTGAGCTATCAAGCTGACATTTTTGAGGTAGGCAAAGCGGTCAATCCGCAATGTATGGTTAAATTTTTAGCAAAATGCTTTGAGTCATCAAAATTTTATCGCGATTTTGAAGTTTGTTAAAAAGAAGTCTGCGCGCACGCTCTTACAATTTTTGAGCTATCGGGTTCAAGAGTTGATACACAATAACTGTTCCATATTCAATATTGAGCCGAGAGTAAAAAAGTGGCGGATTCGCGATCAGCGTGAAAAAATTAATCAGAAAAGTCCCCGAAACGGCGAAAAACTCAAATTAAATTTTTTTTTAAGTGCTGTACGACGTCGATGAAAAGATGTTGCGATACCTTATTGAAACACACTACCTGTCTGGTAGCGGGATGCGGATTGAGAAAAAGCCTCTCGCTCGTGTCGCTTCCGCAGCTCGAGCTCTCGCTCATTTCCGTGGTGAATTTCCTGGAGGCTCTCGGACTCGAAGGCGCCGCTCTGCTCTGATTGCCGAGAGCGAGGCCGGCGTTCCTCGAGCACACTTGGGACTGTATGTGCTCGCAGACCCTTCGAAATCTTCGTATGTTACCTGCGGCAAAGAACAAAAAATAATGGAAAATCATTTAATCTTTTTTTCCCTCGAATATTCGTCAAATATTGTCGGAACGTATGTGTACATATATACGTTTTCGTCGTGCAATATCGAAAACGACGTCCGTACGGCGTATAGATTTCCGATGAAATTCTAGCCAGCGACGAGCCCGCTGTTGCCGCCGCACGTAGAGGTGCAGACGTGTGTATTGGAGTAAAAAATAAAAATAAAAGGCCAACTCGCACGGCCACATAGGACTTCTTTTGGGCTCTTGTTCGAAAGTATAGATAAGTCATAGACTGTACAGCGAAACGTGCCAAGGTAACATCGATCTAGTTGCGCTTGGATGGGTGCCAAACGCCAAATAGCAAACGAGAAACTGCACCGAGTCGCCGCGGCGAGTTTACTACCCGGTTCGGTCTAAACCGTCGGCCGTGAGGGAGGTGCACGATCGAGAGGAGAGTGCACGAGAGCACGAGGAGACTCCCTAATCCCGCTGTATTACTGTTTCTGTCGTCGCGAACGGCACAGCGGGAACGGGGAGAACGTCGAGGCTGATAAGTCAACCGTACGGAATTTCCTTAATAGCATCGACACTCCCCGACGTTAATCTCGTGTACGCTTCTCTACGAATGTCCGGCAGCTTTCATCAATTTCCCCCTTTCTTGCACTCTCTCTCAGCCTCGCACACTCGAACCTAATTAAACGCTAAGAAAGACTGTCGGCTTTGACGCGTACTCCGGCGTGCTCCGAATTTCACTTCGTTTGCACGTTTAATTAACTGCTCTTATATTTCTTTACGATTAATTAAATTATCGCGGATAAGAGGCGACTCGTTAGGCGCGCGCAGGATTTAGCGTCACGGCTCACGGATTTGCTGCTTTTTTGAATATCAAATTCCCTCTGAGTTTTTGTGACCCGGAAGTTATCTGCATTTTGAGACTAAATTTCGTCGAGTTATTAAGGAGGGAGTCTCGCTGCGCGCTGACTTCGCATAAGTTCGACAACAATAAGAGAAAATTGCAAGTACTTCTTGATGGTGTAAAAATCT
>JAPYZD010001347.1:0-21615 GCA_030522725.1 Ichneumoninae sp. B BG-2022a
TTTCCAAATTTCCAAATTTCCAAATTTCCAAATTTCCAAATTTCCAAATTTCCAAATTTCCAAATTTCCAAATTTCCAAATTTCCAAATTTCCAAATTTTCGTTCGTTAAAAAATGTGGAAACAAAAGACTCGTCCAATCCTTTAAGTTAGTTTTTATTATCGATTAGGAACAAAGGTTATCGGCAAGCGCCGAGGACCCCGAGCCTGGTGAGCCCGGCTACGAGGGTACCGGATTCGTTCACGTGGAACGAGATCGAGACCTGGAAGATAGAGTAGGCGCGGCTGCCCTGAATCGATCGAGAAGCATAAATCGGCAAAGGCTCGTCGCTCACAGCACGGCTATGGAGAGCATTCAGGCTGAAAGTGAGCCGATCGATGTCGAAGGTGACGTACGGTGAGTATTTTTAGTGTTGTGATGTTTTTTTCAACCGTCACGGCAATTATTCGTTATACAATCCTGAGCTGCGAAAATTGTCGTATGGTTGTTATTGTAATCCATACGTTGGGTCGCTAAGATACAATTGGATGAGTAAGGAGAACGTCTAATAAGTGCTTGAGTAATTATTTGCACTGGTTCAGTAAACGTACATTAAATTTCCAGGGATCGAGGTGGGATCCCCGCGAGAAATGCACGTGGTGAGCGCCTTCTGCTCTTCCTCGGTATTATCGACATTTTGCAGAGCTATAGACTTAAAAAGAAGCTCGAACACACCTGGAAGTCGATGATACACGATGGGGTGAGAATTTATTTTTATTTACACATTTTAAAAATCGACGTTCTGCTATCAACACTGAAGAAGGTCGATTCGGCGGTGCCACGAAGAGTTGTAAAATATTTGTACGACGATTAAATTTTCAGGACACAGTGTCCGTGCATCGACCAGGCTTTTACGCTCAGCGCTTCCAGGACTTCATGACCAAGACCGTCTTCAAGAAGATTCCCTCACGTAAGTACCATCCAAATCAACCGCTCCTAACAAATTTGACTTCGATGCTAGCACTAAACAAAGCCCATTCCTGAATATATTCCTGTTATCCTTCCTTAATGTCCTCTAGCGCGTCGATGATAAACGACGATTAAAAATACAATTGTTTTCCCTGTTACGGACACGCGAATAACGTGAATTAATCAATGCGCGTTCTCGTCACGTAACTTTTATCTTAAAAAAGACTTGAGAAATTCCGTCAATCAATGTTTTCCAATAGTATTCAGTATTAAACGGGAGCTGGCAGGCCAATGAATGAACACACAAATGGCAGACGAATTTTAAAAGCGTTTTTAAAGGAGTTTAAGCTCCCACTCATTATTTATTTATGCACATCTTTAACTTGGTACAAGCGTTCTTGAATTGTTTGGAAACCTCTTAAAATCTTTCAATTTCAAAAAACGATTGATAAAATTTGAACTTCTGGTCATTCGGTTTAATCTTTGAACATTCTATAATAAGATACAAAACTTTAACCCTTTGAAGCATGATGTTCCACACATGGAAAGAAAGAATTCTCGAATATACATATGAACTCTCTGAGGATGTCATACAAATTTGCTAATTTTTCATTTTACCGTTTAAAAGATACGGTGTTTTTAACGCGTCAGTAGAGATATACGATTGTACATCGAAGGGTTAACGAAAAAAGACTATGCCAATTCGTCACAATTTTTTATTTATTTATCAGTAGGTGTTCATTCATCGGCGAGTTTTATTCTAAACGGAAAATAGTGTAATGTTGAAAAAAACAAAAACAAAAATGGAGAAAGCTGTGCAAGGTTTTTAGGATAGGAAAGAGATATTAAATAATTATATACCAGTATCGAAAAAAGCAAAGAATAAAAGTATAAAAGCTTCGAATCGATGCGTAAAATTAGGTTAAAGTTGATGAATCCGTCGTAAACGCATAAAAACGGTTAATCTACCTTGTTAATTAAGGTGGATGATTCTATAACTGTTATAGAGCATTTAAACGCCGTATTAAGCTAGAATATAATATTCGTTAGTAATACCGTTGCCATTGCTAGAGGGACGTATCTCGTTCATCATGATTTCGAGGTATTTAACGAAGCATGTAGCCTGCCAATGTCTCATTCGATTTACGGTCGAGTCTGACTATGCTCAAATCATTAAATGCTCGATCCAATCCGATGATCGAACGCAAGCTCAAATTTTTAATATCTCAATTTTAAACTCTATTATACATTATACTCGTTCTTTGATCGCCTTTAAAGGAAAAGAAAACTTGCGATTGAGATTTTCGCGATTCCGGAGATCACGATGTCTTCGACAATATCATTTTACCGCCGTCTATCGGTATATACTATGGTATACTTATTACTAATACTACATACATTTATTTTCAAGTGCTCTTTTTTGTTTTGTTTACTTTTTTCTTCTTTTTTTGTTGCCACATGAAAAAATTTTACCCACCACTATCATTCTTTCTAACCGAATTTCATTGCCAGATATAAACAAAAAAATTATTTAAAAAAAGTGCAAAACAAACATTCAATTGGTGTCCACAGAGATAGCTGAGTATTTCATTTAGTGGAAACAGAACAAAATCTATTCCATCTCACCAAATCATGCCCAAAATACGTAATTCTCTATTTTAAAAAAATGAGATCTTTCATACAATCGATTCATGTAAGAATATGCAATATAGATTATACTTTCGACAATTAAAAAAAAATACAAAACAGCGAATGTCGCGACTCGAAATTTTCGAGACAGGGTGGAAAGTGAGAATGAAAGTAGTAGAACGCACGAAATGCGGCCTTTCTAGTTCCGTAACGAGAGACCGGTGCGTAGATCGAAGGTACACGATAAATCATTCGGGACTTTTTTGACAAAGCCCACGGGCATTATTTTCGTGCGATCTATGACTGAAAGAAAGTGGAAGAAAAATTAGCGCTTAATCATCGTATACGAAGCTAGATTAGAATACCGGTCGGTGGACCGAAATCCCATTGTCCGGTATATATCTCAACATTTTTTTCGGTAATGGAACGGTAACGAAAAAAGAAAAAAAAACAAAGACAAAAATTAGATAGTTGAGAGTGCGAGTGAGAAAGGGAGAGAGCGAGAGCGAGAGAGAGTGACGGAAGGTGGGAAAGTTAGAAGTAGCATATTTTCTTATTGTGCAAATATTCAGCTAGTAACTGGATGTGGACACCAATGTAAATAATTTAATATTTTACAATAAACACTTTCGCTATTTACAACCTCATTTCATTTACGAGCCTGTCCACACTCCAAGTTCTAACTCACTTATAACGATCCTGGCACTTTTGTTTGAGTTTATTTTTATTTTTTCACTTTCGCAACAATAAATTCTAATACAAATCTTACACTCTCTACGCCACAGTGTGACGTTCGTTGGTTCGAGATCTTTTTTTTGTTTACAATTTTCATAACTTAAAAAAGCAAATCATGCTTCGATAATTTACCGCGCCTGAGTAATTCCCGGCTTAAATCGCGTAATTAAAAATAAAGATTGATCATTCGTTTTGTTCTGTGCTCGTCCAAGTTAACAAAAATTACATAAAATAAAGTTTATAGAAAAAGACACCTTGCTGCTCCTTCGCCTAAAAAAAATAGCGCTATATTTCGAGTCGATTCGACCGATCCTTACGACAGTCGGTGTAAACGATGTTGGGTATTTACTTGCGTTAGTTAAATGTCAATGTTTCTGTGTCCGTGCACTTCTTACGTGTCGATCTCCCTGACCTGACCTCGCTACCGAACGAATCACGACACAAATCGAATACCAAACAGTGGATCTGCCTGAGATTAAGGGGAATCATCGCAAATTCCGTAACCTCGTCACCAGCTACATAGGTAACTCTGTCTGCCTGTCTGTCTCTATATATGTATGTGTATGTGTGTGTGCATTTCTTTGGCGAATTTGTGAAGAAAAAGAATTGATCGTGTCTGTGTCTTAGGCTTGTTACCCTTACCACTCCACTTTCATAAAAATGAAGACAAAAAAAAATTGTGTTTTCCTCGAGTATTCCCGCATCTCGCTGCATAACTATTTTCATTGTTCATTCACAATTCTCGTGTAAATAACTCCGTTACGCTCGTTCCGTGTAATGAAATCGGCCTCTCCAGGCGATCGCATGTTTTCGTTTGATAGATGTAGTTTTCGTTTCGTTGAAACACAAAGCACCGAAGAAGAGCTGGAAATAAATAATTCTCACTGTTGTTTAATCGATTTTTTTAAATATACTGATAATTTTTATTCGACATGTGTCATTTTGACGGTCTTTTTTTTTTTAGAGTGTGCTCCAAACCTTATTATTCTTTCTTACCTCGTCTAATCGTTTAAATAACAAAATTTGTTTAGTTTTTTTTTCTTTCTTTTTTACTAGCGATACTATTAGGTACGAATAACTCGATTTAGCGATCCGGTTCGTAAAACCGGAATTTTACATCGAAAATAGAAACTATGGCATTGGAAAATTTGTGTTGCAGCTCTGAAACATTCCCCGTCGAAGAGAAAAAGCATTTCGCGGCCGCTGAGGCCTCTCGAGGGTGACTTCGATTCGACCGGTAAGCAACAAAAATTGTTATTTTATTTTCTTGAAAACATTTCATTTCGATTCTTACCAACCAATCCCAAATGGACAAGCTTATTATTTATCCCGACAATTGTTACTATCGTCTAGCGAACCGTTTCACGCGCAATTGCGTATTTTGCAAAACTTTCGGAGTATCGTTGCAAACTACCCCACAATTTTCATTAATTCGATTACCGTTTTATCTCGAAAAAGGCGAAAACATTGATAAAAGTTGCAGACGTAAATGTTTCGTAACTGTTATACCTGTCTCGAATACGGCTGCCGTACCTTCCCTATGTGGCACGACGGAGCACCCCGCTTGATAGGTCTTCTCATCGGCATCGATCAACCTCGTCGAACCAGTACATTATTATTATTATCATCATTATTATTATTTATTATTATTATACTCGGGTTTTTTTCCCCATGTCGTCGGCACCCGAGTTCATGAAAAAAAAAAAAAACATTCGTGCACCTTTTTGTATACGTTATTCCCGGGACTTTTTGGTGAATCTCGATTGTTTTTTTGAATTTTTATTGGCAAAAAAAGTCATGGTCTTTTTTTTTTCTTCGTCATACGCATTACGCTGCTTTGTCGGCAAATACGGTAACGGTATGGTGTTGTATGGTGGTTTAGCGGTGACGGCAACCGGAAGTACGGCAATGCATGCTACATCACCCACGAAACTCGGTGAGTCTCCTCCTACACTCTCATTACCTCTCATTGTACTCTGATCTCTCTCGCTTCCTTTTCCCCACTCTTAACTTTTTTCATGACTGTTCGTAATGAAAAGAAAGTACTAAATAGTTTGTCGAACTTAGCATTCGAGACATCCGAATGCCTTTCATTCGGATGGAAAAAATTGATCGTTCAAAAATTGATTCTTTGTTATTACGGAAGTTTTATTAAATCTGATTGCTTTTCATCACGATCCAGGAGCCACGCGAGATCGAGCAATATTCGTTGCACTGTCGCGCGCGATGCTTGGATCATCTATCAAATCATGTTTTTCAAGTTACCAATACAGGATCGGTGAGATGCGTGTTTAATTGTCGCTTTAGTCGGTGAGCAGATCAATTAGCCATACGTGGTCGGGGATCCCAATAAAGAAAAAATAATCTGAAATAATTTCCAGGGACCTCAAAGTGTAGTTTCTTTGATGTCTCGGAACAGAGATTGATAAAAAACATCGATACACTAGGAGAAATGAATGAATGAAATCGCTAGAACATTTAATTTATTTTTTTCAATAACCGTAATATGACAATTTTTCCACATGAGAATACAATTTATTTCAATAAATAAATGTTCTTGCGAAGAGGACCGTGCGGTCCTCTTTCCAAGGACCTCACGGCGTCCGGGAACTTGCAGAGTTCATGAAATTATTATGCCAAAAAAATATGTTATAGCGACAATTGGAAATAAAAACAAAATCTCTTTGTATGTTGTGGATAAAGGAAGACAGGGCGATTTGTTCGCGGCAAAAAATTGCACACAGATTGTACGCGAAGCTAAATTCGCTTCGGGGTGTCTCGGTTCTGAAACTACATTTTAACGCATGCATGGTTCATTGATCTATTCAATTTTATGATTAATTGAATAAATTACATCTGCACATTTTTTTATGTTTAGTAACAAAAATTTATTTAAAACGAACATCGATACACTAAGCGAAAAAATTAATGAAATCCATAAAACACTTTTTTTCAATTGTAAAATAAAAAATTGAATTGACTTCATTACATTGTTTCCCTCCGTGGATAAAGGAAGTCAAGGCGATACGTTCTCGGTGAAAAATTACACCCGAACACGAAGCGAAACTCTCGTCGGTGTGTCTCGATTCACAAATTACATTTTTAACGCGTAATAATTGTTTCATCGATCCACTAAATTTTATTATCAATTCTGCATGTTCTGCAAGAAATTTTTATTGCCATCCGATAATCAAATGAAACCCATTAAAAAAATAAATAAAAAAAATGTAACAAAGTCATCTTAAACACGCATCGAACTATTTTCTCATGCTCGAGTCTCTCTTGACCTTTCTCTCATAAATCATCTAAAAATGTATCCAATCTCGCTTGAAAAAAAGAAAACTCCTCTCTATCTCTCTGGTGTCCTTGACGATCGAACGTTGAATAACCGCGACTAACATGAGTGAACGCACGGTCGATTAGCGAGCCCGACCGGGGTAGAGACGGTGGTCAGCAGCAGCGGGAACGTAGTATCGAACTCGACGAGTTCGGTGCCGATCGCCACATCGACGCCGGTCAATCTGCCAACGCCTGGTGCCGGAGGTGTCATCGTATCGTTACCGCCGCCACCGTTGTCGGCGTCGGCGGTCGTCGCCGATGGAGTTCGTGGAAGTTACCCGGCAGTCCTCAAGGGAAGAAGCGGCGCCAGTCCGCCGAATCCGAATCTCGTGCCGTCCGGCAAAGTTCCGCCGCCCGTGCCACCGAGAGGCAGCGGCGCAGCTTCCGGAAGATCGAGGCCCGACGAGCAGCGAGGAACCGCTTCCTCGTCGTCGTCAACTTCCGGCCGAGGTGATGACGCCAGTAACGCGTATAAATTGCATGAGTCTCCCAGGACGGTTGCGCCCCTTGCGAACGATAAATACCGAGCTAGTGGCGAACCTCCTCGAAAAGTTCGAACGCCGTTGCATGAAAATTTTTCCCAACGCCCCGTACGTCCCGAGCTGCGAATCGAGACGATCGACGAAACTCCACGACGAGGCATGCATTATAATTTATTCAATTTTCGGGGCTCGACGAGTAACCACGGTGTCGCAGGTAAGGCGACCGCGGTGACCGATTCATTTTTACCGATACCTCGAATACTCCAGCATTATCAACCGACGAAACCGCCGCAGCAGCCGGTCTACAGTGATGTACGTTACAGATACGAGCAGGAGGCGGACGAATTCGTGAGCGTCGAGAGGTACGAGGACAGTTACACCATCCGCACGAGTACCAGTCCGTTCAGACCCGAAAGAGGAAGATACAGATTCGCAAAGAGCACCGACAACGAGAGTCCGGCTGTTCCCGATCCGCCGATCCGTCCGGACGATCGTTATCAAAAAATCGAAGCGGAAGAACAGGCCAGTGCGGAGAGGTACGCTCAGACGATGAACAAATTTACCTACTTCATTAATCCCGGCGGAAGTTCGTACAAAATGTCCCGAAAGGACAAAAAACATTCGGAAACTTACGCCGAACGGATGAGGAGAGAACAAGCCGAGGGATCGTTGCAGTCGTCGAGCGCTAGGATGAAGATCGGCGTTATAAGAAAGAATCCGGAGATATTTATTGAACCGGCGAGTTTAGTGACTCCTGCGGTGCAAGTGAATAGAACCGCGAACGATGGAGGAAGGAGGGATCTGAAAGCAAAGTTGATTCCTAATTCGAGCCAAAGAAACAAGAGGGTCGCGCCCAGCCCGTCGATTCCCAAGCAGATATTTGCAGACGCGCCGAAGCCGAGTCTCAGTAATTCGTGCAAGTTGGAAAAGAGATTGTCGATTCGACGAGTCGAACAGAAAATTGATTACCTGAGGCACGCCGAGAGAGATCGCATTATCGCGAATATAAACGATTGTGAAATCGTGGAGAGGAAGGAAATTGTGGTCGACTCTTACAGAACGGTCCAGCCAGCATCCTCGGACTCGGCGCTTTTGTCTCGTCGTAAAAAAACGTCCACAAGATCTCTCGCATCCAGGGAAACGACCCACGAGAGAAGATCGTCTGTTCGAAGAACCACGAGCGTGAAAACTTCGACGCCGAATATTCGTATGGACGATAAGAGAAGGCCTGAAACACTGAAGACCTACATGTCGGACAACGAGTACAAGGATTATCTGGTCGAAACATCGAGCCGCGAAGATATCCGTGGAGCGCCGCAAAATTGTTCATTCTTGCATGGCTACGCAAGCACTCGCTTGTGCAAATGATCATTATCGACATCCTCATCACTATCGACATTTCACTATCATCGATTATCATTGGCCCTCAGAACGAACGTATTTACCACATGTGTTCGGCGTCTTCGAGCCGTCCTCGACGTTTTTCCCACTCCGTTTTCGTTTGGTTGTTTGTTTGTCGGTCTGGGGAATTCGTGACAAAAAGTGTCAGACAGTTTTTTTGTTGTTTTTTTTTTACGGGAACTTATGTTTGTTTAATGGTATTGTTAGTTGACTATTGTGTTCTGTAGCTACTTAATTGAGTGTAAGAAAGATATGTAATTGCACCTATACGATCGAAAAGTTTTCGGTCGAGTACAAAGTTGATGTTCCTTGACGAGTATCGTCTTGCACGACAATTCGTTCCTTCTAAACTCCTCCAAGGCCAGAAAAAAAAATGAAAGAAATTCTATCCGTTTGAAGCAAAAATGTTAGACCGATGTTACGTTTTATAAAAAGGCCTTGGGCGAGTCAAATTTATTCGGTAACATACTTTGTGCAACAATGTGAAACTTCTGTCTATGAAAAGAAATCATAAGCGTAGAATTTGTGCTCCAAATTTCCCTGTCGCTAGACGATTTGCTCTCTGTGTGCTTAGTTGTGGACGCGTTATTTTGCACTTCCCTTCTTTCGGTAAAAACGAACTGTAAAAAAATACCCCTTTACCCCTCGACAGTGTTGACCCTTGCCGCGTATTATTCATTCGTAATTAGCACGATTTATTTTTGTGTTTAAATTCGCAGCGACGTAGAGCTGGTAGATAAAGATTATAAATTTTTTTGAAATCTTGATATAATCGTACCGAAAGGAAAGAAGACAAATTTTATCTCGATTAGCGCTAATGGTAGTGCGCTTTTTGTAGGTGGCACCCTTCCTTCAACCTGCTCCACTCCACCCCCGCCCTTTGACGATGCAGTACGCTCGAACGATCAGACACTCGCATCGGGAGGTGGTCATCTACAAGGCACCACTTCGATTCTATCGACCGGTCACTCCAAGCACAACAGGGCCGTTCATCACGTCACTCTCACGAAGACTTATCACGATTCCGTCAGGTAAATATACTCTTTTTTAAATTCGACTACCAGGTAACATTAACGCTAAAATGGTAAACACCGGCAAATATGATTATTATTCCAATAAAAAAATTAAAAAATTCAATATCCAATTTAGAAAAAGAATCTTCGATGAATTCTATATTTTTTCGGCCTGTATACATTTTTTTTTCTCAATAATCCTAAAACAGTTTCTTCATTATTAATCCCTCATTCACGTGAGTGAATTCCTTATAACGATTTCTAGCGAATTCATTATATTCTAGCAAATTTTTACTTTTCCTTTTAGTCAAGGTGATGATGCGCTATGGTTTAATACTGTTATTACGTGTTTTTGTTTACAATGATATTAACGGTTAAATAGGCCAATGGATTATCGGGACCATGACTATGAGCCTATGCTCGTGAGGCTTAATATTCAAACTCTTGAACACAGATACTTTAATGCTCCTTTTTAACCTCCTAAATGGTTCTATTATCTGCAATGATCTACTGAGAGAGTATGTTTATCGCGTTCCAGTCAGGCAGACTGGGATGCGGAGGAATGCGGAGCTTTTTCACTCACAGACGCAACTCGAAAAATTCGGCTTTAATCGTTTAATCCCACGTATAGTCAGTCCAGCCAATGAATTTACAGATATAAATCAGATCTTTGGTGTTCCCCGAGGGGTTTTTCGCGCAACACTGATTTTGCGACCGCGGTTGTGATGCTAAATGCTGTTTTAAACTATCTACTCTTGATACAAATTGCTGTATTTATTACACCATTCCATATGTATTATTATCATTGTTTTGCTTCGTATTGCTTGGGCAAACTTATGCGAAATGTGTACACTCTTATACTATACTTTGTAAAAAGTGCTTTGGCCCGTATATAATATAATATAATATAATATAATATAATATAATATAATATAATATAATATAATATAATATAATATAATATAATATAATATAATATAATATAGTATAATATAATATAATATAATATAATTAATGGGCAAAAATTGCAGCATATCGGACGTTCACTTGGAGAGCAGCGGAAGCGGAAGTGGAAGCGGCGGAAGAGAAACAAAATCGTCGCTGAGCGTTGAGAGCGGCGGCAGCAGTCGCGGAGGTGGACTAACGTGGACCCCACCGGCGGGTAGCGCCGAGGGTTCAACGCCAACATGGACTGAAGGAACGCCATCCTTCACGGAGAGTTCCAGCAGCGGTGACATAGGTAAGTTTCTGTACGCGATGAACCTCTACTACCAGCCTTGAAGAGAGCTGCTCACGTCGCAGATCGTCGCTCGTCGAAACGCTTCGAGAACATAAAAAAAAAAAACGAAACTAACAACTTTACCGCCCATTATCCATAACTTCCATCGGCTCTGCTGACGAAAATTTTACTCGAACGAATTTACAACCAGTTGCCTTAGTAAAAACTTTTTCACGCAGATTTTTGTAGACGGAAAGTAGTGTGTCGATCAGCCACAGTGCAGTAAAATGAAATTGCCAATTGACCGAGTTAAGTAGATAAATAAACTGCGTACCTAATTAAAAGTCAGTGCCTCAAGCTAATCTCCTTGTCTGTATGTGTTGTAGATTATCTTTCAAGCTTGTCCTCGATAACTGTCGCGAGGGTGAGAAAACATAAATCTTCGTGACGTTTGACAAAACGGCGAAACAGCTGTTATTTTTTTTTTGTTCGCACGAAAGGATTCACTCGCGGCTCTCGTAGAAGATTGAGAAGCGAAATTGTGCGAATCCTTTCGTGACTACTGAGTCAACGTACACATTTTTCTGGTAGTACTGACAAGGGATTGTTTTTTTCATTTATAGATAACATGTTTACAATTTTCATTCTTCTGGGTCTTTTTTATTTATTTTTTATTCCTGTTAAAAACAAACATTATGTGAAACAATGCAATGTCCTTTATACGTATAGCCCTGTTTAGCCAAAACAAACTTATGGACAATGTCAGGCACGTCACAGATGCTGCGACAATAAATCTTATAATTAAGTACACACAGAATAAAACACTTTTCGTCATTCGCTAGTCATTAAAAAAAAGAATCCTTTCAACACTCAATGCCCCATCTATGCAAGTGAATCTTTTTTTTTTAAGTTTACAGTCGCTTAGGACCGGCGAGCCTGGAGATAAGTTCATATCTCTCATTCTCTTTTCTCTATTTATTCTTTCTGTCGAACATTAATATATTGTCACATAATAAATTAATCTGTCACCCACGCTTATATTCACGTAAGCACGAAGTCTCATCATAGCACACATACAGCCTCTGCTTTCTCCCTACCGCCATTCTACGAATTGAATAATATATTAAAAATAAAGTCACGACGATTCTCGTGAGTTGTACAGATTTCATCAATATTTATGAACATGCTTCATTGAGCTCAAAATTTCTGTCTCGATGGGCTACAAGGCACTTGCGCACCAAGGACGCAATGTGATGTGTTTAAATTGTATTTAATAACATGTTCGAGAGAAATAAAAAAATTACGGTGATTTTAGGTTGCCCGAGTACGCCGATTCGTGGAAGTCGCAGAAGCGAAGACGGAGGAAAGATAGCGACCGTCGAAGAAGCTCTCGCCAGTCTGACAACTGAAATGGTAAGTTGGCCATGATGGCGTCCGAATTTTGTCTTCGGTAGGACGTCACCTGACCGCTCAAAAAAGTGTGATAAAAATTTAACAACAAGACACGTTCACTGCAGTACTCAACGCTTATCTATGTCCGTTTTGCGACCTATATTATGCCTATCACTGTTTCTCTATATCTGTCACATTCTAACCGGTACCACCGTCTGAAACAAAGCTTGTTGTGTGTATCTATTTATAAATCAGGAGATACTGCAGCGAGAGTGAGAGAATGCACAACCCGGTGCTTGCGTGTACCCCACTTCCCCCCATCACCTTCGTCACGAACTTGTGGGGTTGTGCGCTTCGTTAACAAACTGTCAGCGATGAGAAAACATTGAGAAAACTTGAAGAAAAGAAAAGCTGGCTTGACCGGGAAACGTCAAGCTTTTGCGAGGATCAAACGATCGATTCCACTCAACAATTTGTTATTCCGATTCACACGAGAATCGGAAATCCAATGATGAAAAAAAATACGAAGATAATGAAAACCGCTTGCTTTACTTTTCACGAGGTCCTTTTTTCCGGAGCCAAAGGCTCCTCCTCGTGGTATATTCCATTGTGTCGTAACGTATTCTCAAATTATTTCGGTGTCAAGTTATTTTTACCGTAACAACAGATACTTAAACGAATTACACTGCACCACGATTACTCGACGATCGGGTATATCGTTGGATAATATTATATATATAATATACGTGTATAACTCTTACTAGAGCTTAGCAGGATTATTGTGCTCGAAAGACGCGTGAATTATTACTGAGAGATTAAGGAGGTAGGGCATTGCAAATTTGGACAATACGTTTGGGCCCTGCGGCCCATTAGAATATTGGCCGAGGGTCGGGTAACGAAGAAAAACAAAAAGTTAACGAAACGGTATACGATTTCGCAAAACCTCGAAACGTCAGTCGAATTACTTTAGCGAATCATGGAAAAAAAAAACAAAAACAAAAAACATAATGATGAAAGAACAAAACAAACGAAGGTGTAAATAATTAGTTCGTCTAGACAACAAAAAAAGTCTTGAAAACTTGAGTATCTTTTATTACGAAAATAATTTAGCTAGCTGTGAATGTAAATGTGTCTTATGTGTCTCACGTTCTCTGAACCCTGTCTCTGTAAACTATATATATATACATATATAAATACGATAAATATATAACGAGTCGCGTGTATGATATTAAGGGGGAGGATGGAGATGAGAAACTCAGTGCCGTTCGAGAACTAAGTGTTAGAAGAATACAGACAAAAAAAGGAAATAACGTGTACTCAAAGTTTGACGCGTATACGTATTAGTCGTCAGATGGGGATTCTTGTCGAGTAGTTGAAGTTGAAGCATTGGGTGTCACTGGGAAGGCAAAAGCTCGTTTCTCCGCAAATCGATCGTGAAAAAAAGCTGCCTGTAAAAAAAAGCTCGTACGGGCGGCATAAGATTTTGTTTTTCAAAATCAGATTTGTGAAAAAACGAACTGTTCGCCACTGGGGAACGTTTTGAAATGCCAAAATGTTGTTCAACTATACAAATATATAAAAGTACATATACACATATGTATACATAAATATTGTTAAAATAACAACGCTTATGGCCGTAATAGTGGGATATAGCAAAACCAGCTTTTTTGCTTGGTATTTTGCATGGCAAAAAAAAGACAGATCTGACATTTATTTTGGGAGGAAATCGATTTTTTTAATCTTTATTTCAATTATTGCAGCAGTACTTATAGACGCATTTTGTTTTCTTTTCTCCGGACGATGAGAGGCAGAGTCACGCAATGATCGCAGGTCCAAAAAAGTCTATGCGACGGATTTTTGGGCTCTGAAAATCGTGTAGTTCGACGATCATTGTATTATCGATTAATGTCGATCTCGTGTTAACACTGGCATGAATCCTTTCCCCGAATAATTCCGAGGGTTTTTTTCTACTGTTGTCCACTGTCTCGCGCTTTAATCCGTTTGCTCCCCTTCGTCCGATCTGGATGCGTGCCGTTCGAGTTAATTAACAATTGATATTAACGAGCACCTCTTCTGAATTGGTATCTTTACGAACGTAAAAAAAAAACACTAATACAGAGTCGCGGAAGCTATGGATTGGCGGATCGGATGGACCGGAGAGTAACGGTGCTTGCTCGTCGTCAGATCGAGAATGGTGTAACGATGGAAAGGACCTCGGATCACGTAGCTATAACGAGAAGCGCTCGAAAAATGCTCAGAATACGTTTTCTCGAATCGTGATCGATCTTCAGGTGATCTATCGACTCGTCGATCTGGGAAAGGATTCATGAGCGTTTTGTAACAAAAAATTTCGCTTGTAATGAAAATTGTAAAAAGTTATGTTGCCAGTAGGTGGAGGATGAACGGTGATTAGTACGATAAATAATGAACGATGCATAGACACGTATGTCTTTGGACTCGAACATATCTGAAAACTTCGAAGTTAAATCGTTCTAATTTTTTGTCAATCAATTTACGGACGGAATTGATAGCGACGGTAAACGTTTCGTCTATTTTGTACTAACAGACTTAGGCATCCACTCGATGTAATCCCCACGAGCTAGGCGTCCGATCGGTTATCGCTGTAGCCCGAACGTTTATTGTGAAAGAAACAAACGAACAACATGAAATCCTTAACTAACGGTCTTTCGTAACCGTGCGCGACAAAACCTCAAGCAAAAAACGTGCGTAGTTGTCAAACTTAAATTATTATTGATTTTTATTATTCGAAACGCTTCTACGATGTTAAAAGACCTGAATTTACGCTTAAAATAACTATTTATTTTTACGTACTAGCTTAGACAGTGAAAAAAACGAAGAACGCGAGATAATTGAACAAACTTAAAATTTCCGAGCGGCCTAATTATTTTAAGCCGGAAGCGATTATAGTCGAAGACTCTTTATTTAACCGCTCGATTTTTTTTATCGAATGCAATAAAATCACCTGTGGTGAAGGCGATGTACTTATATATATAAAGCTCGCGAATGACCGCGAACCTTGCTTGCAATATCCGTCGAGGCGCTTGCATTTATTGAACCGACGAGGTAGCATCGAAGAAAAAAAGAAACGTTTTGAGGAGGAAAAGACGGACCTTGCGTTGGGAAAACCGTGACGAGAATTCCGCGAGGTTTGTCGACCTTGGCTTTTTGACCGGCATTATCGCATAATGATGATTATCAACTGTTTTAATTAAGTGATCGATCGAATGAATCATTTGTGTCACCGATGAATTGTCGCTTGAGCGAAAAGAAAAAAAAAACAATACATATTTGGCAATACAAGTACTGATATTATTTAAATAAAGCATTATTATTATTAGAAACGGTGACTGTTGTTTTGTGTCATTGGCGTTTGGTGGTACCGAGTTTCGTGTAATATATCTACTGCTTAGAAACAAAAGGGCGTATCCCAAACCATTTAACATGTAAACCAATGTGGGTCACGTCGTTCTGTTTCCCAGCAGTCGATATATATATTTTTTGTTTGTTATTGTTTCAAGCCCCAAGACGTTGATCCGTCGATTATCCTCTCCAATAAGTATTTTATACGTCACGCAGAACGCACGTAGAATACTTTTGTTTTACGAACGACGATGTTTTACGAGCGACTCACTTTTTTGTTTTAAGCACCCACCGGCTTACCGTTTATTTTTGTCTATTATTTATCGAAACGTTTTTTCTTACCCTGATTTTTTTTTATTTCCACCCTTTCAGACCCACCTCTAGGAAATCGAGAGAGGTAGAGAGCGGAGAGCGTTGACGTCTTTGCGATAGGTAAAGCGCGATTCGAGAATAAGACAAACCGGAGATGCGAGCAAATGCGTTTTGCGCCAGTCATTAGAGTCGGGAGACCACAAGATTTATGAACTTGTATCACCGTGCATCACGGTGTTGAGTGAGTTCGACCTGGGAAACTGCTTCGCTACAATTTATACGAAAAAAAAAAAAAATAGTGTAAGTGCAGCAAAGGTATCGTGACTTTGGATATGCGTAAGAAAACATAGAGCCGAGCTCTCGGTTCGTTTAGACTAATTTTTTTTTAGCATAAATTATAAACTAATGTTCCTGTAAAAAAAAAGAAAAAACGATAACGTCTCTCTGTCATACTCACATATAAGAACTGAAGAGATACATATTATTTAATTCGTCGAATCATTGTGGTAAGCGAGATCACGGAGTGGCTCGTCGGCGTTTCGTCGTAGATTATTTTATTTATTTGTTGGTCGCCTTACGGAGCGTCGAGGCACGAATTATGAAATTCTTTTGAATTTAATTTTTATAATCGTCGTTCGATGTAATTTTGTCGGCTTCGCGTCGGTCTTTCTTCTTTCTGGATGCATAGCAGAAAGTAGAACAAGACAAAAGTATTGTGTTTATCGTCACGCTGGGGGGTCTACGTATCGATTGGTTCGATAGTTACAAACTATTATCAGCTTAATCGTTATTCGAAGCGTGACAATCGATGTCTCGAATTATTGCATTTTTTTTCTCCTCTTTGACGCTTCCGCCGTTAATATACGTGTCGGCTCAATATTCATGAAAAAAAATGTACGCCTAAAAAAAAGCTCATACGTTCGATTCGGTGAAGCGTCAAAGAACTTCGTCGTGCAGCTTAATTGTCCATACGAAAAAAATATCATTGCCAGAATAAGAAAAGATTACTCTTTTCGATTTTGTTTATACCACGTGTAAATGTTTATACGCGTACTGTATATTATTTCGCATTTATGGATGTAAAAAAAAAGAAAAAATCGATGGAAATAGTAACGTATACCTCATTCTAAACGTTACGCAAGAATATATTCATGCTGTACGTGTAAGTCGGTTGTAAGAATAAATTATTGTTGCGTCCTATTTATCAAAACAATGAGAGAGACGTGAGTTGTATTAAAATTACCTAATTTTTAATGACAGTGTAATTGGTAAGTCAATAATTTAATATGATTTTGTGGATCCATGGAACGAAGGCGGATACTCGGGTATAGACGGACGGAGCGTTTCTACCGCCGCATGGAAACAGTCCCCAGGACACGATGCCGATTACTTCGGCTTGCTCGAAGGAATTCATCATCACTAATGGTCCACCAGAGTCACCCTGGTCAGGAAAAAATAAAAAAATATGACACGTATAATTGTTTTGATACATTGAGTCAAACAAAAATAACTAAAAATTCTATTGTACAGTATTCTCAGTCGGAAGCTCTTTTATTTCACAGTTCCCACACAGTGTTAATGGCAATTAGGAAAAAATAAGTTGTATCACGTTTTTTTTGCTTTTGTTAAATTTGTGATTTTCTTTTATTCTCATATAATCAAAAATATAAATTTTTCTTATTCTCATATGATTATAAAAATTAAATTCTATATACGGTGAACTGTTTAAAATAAAAAAGTTTCTTCGGGGAAAATATGCAACTCAATAGAAGATATTGAATGTATTTTTTTTGTGTATAGTCGTGAGTGCAGTTGATCGCGAGCGAACCTTGCAGGCCGACAGTGTGCCGTTCAGCGGTCCCGTACAAACGTTCGTGGGATGCAGAGGATTGCGTCCCTCGTGACGAAGAGCCTTGTCAAGAGCGAGCCTGCAAATGTCGTAATCCAAAATCGGCAGAATAGCCGACTGAAGATTTTCCGGATTTAAAGGCGCCCGAGTCCTTCCGATACTTCCCCAGCCGGTAAGCATGGCCCTTCCCTCGGGAATCGTTTCCGGATATGGCAAAACTAACGTCGAGACGAATGGATTGAGATCGAAGGGTTTGTCGACCTTCATCAGTGCGATGTCGTAAGGCGCTACGGTTCTGAAAAAAATAATAATAATAATTTTCAGAAACGTATGAAGTATGTAAATGAAGAAAAAAAAATTTAGTAAATTCTCACACTGAAAGAAGTGCGAAAAAAAGAATTCGTTTTGTCCAGAAATGATTTAGCCGTAAACCAATAAATTAGTCGGACTAACCGATAAAACGGTCGACACGACAAATTTCTCGTCTCGCCCGGAAATTTGTACTTCAAATTTCAACTAAGTACTTCTTCCGTGCAATGTAACGCTCGACCGGTTTGATCGTCGTTTAATTTCGTAAATTAAAATTAATTAATTAATTAATCATTGACGATTAAATAAACTTACTAAACAATTATTAAATAAACGTAATAATCAATTATTGAATAAACGTAATACTCTATTATTAAATAAACTTACTAATTAATAATTAAGTAATTTCTTTTATAAAAGTATTTATTAAAATGAATTTTCCATCTATCCGAACGTGAGGGAAGAAATGCTTTTGAAAGATATTCACCCCGAGTACTCCGGATAGACGAAAGTCCCCATAACGAATCTGCTCTGTTCTGTTTCCTCTTTGGTGCCGAGTTTGTATTTTCCAGCGAGAGCAACGTAGCGTCCAGGATGTTTCGTCGGCGACAGAGTTATGCAGTGGCCAGCCGTGAGAATCCATTCGGCTTGAATTAAAGCACCGCCGCACACGTGTCTCGGGAGCAAGCCTCGCGAAGGATCGCCCCAGTGTATCGAAACTTGCCACGGATGGGTGCCTTTCTCCGCATCTCTACCCCCGACGATCCTCGTAGGTCTGCTGGCTAACAATTCTATATCCAATCGTGCCTCGATGACACAACACAGCACACCGGCAGTCACAACTTGTGTAATTAACGTGTACATTTTTATTTCTTCTTTCAAGAGCGGCCGCGAAGATTGCCCGGAGAGAGTTTAATCGCTATAATCCGACGGTTCGGTGGTACCGGCGTCTCGCCAGATCGCAATGGACGATTTACCGGTCGAGTTCGATCAAGGTGAGAGTCATACCGGATACGGAATTGACGATAAAAAAAAATAAATACACCGGGAATAATGAAAAACCGGATCTGACGCTTGGGATCCGGTGCGATCGGTTCGGCTCGTCAATGGCCAAGTACGTTGTCGTCGAATCGTTATCTTTCTTCCGCTCGGTGAAAGTCAATGCGATTCTGGCAAACAACCGTATTTAGCAGGTAGTACTATATAAAAAAAAATCACCTACGAGATAGACTCAAACGGCTTTGGCTAATAGCTCATCGGGAAGTTTATTCATAGCTAAAAAAAGGGAGGGAAGAAATTAGATGGGAGTCGTAGAAATAGTAGCTTCAATGGAAAGATCGAGGGATTTGACTAACAACCGTATTTAGCAGGTTGTCCTATTAAAAAAAAATATTCAACTACGCGATAGACTTAAACGGCTTTGGCTAACAGCTCATAGGGAAGTTTATTCATAGCTAAAAAAAGGGAGGGAAGAAATTAGATGGAAGTCGTAGAAATAGTAGCTTTGATGGAAAGATCGCGGGATTTGGCTAACAACCGTATTTAGCAGGTAGTCTTATAAAGAAAAAAAAATTCAACTACGCGGTAGACTCAAACGGCTTTGGCTAATTGCTTATCGGGAAGTTTATTCATAGCAAAAAAAGGGAGGGAAGAAATTAGATGGAAGTCGTAGAAATCGTAGCTTCGATGAACAGATCGAGGGACCTAGCTGTTCTTCGTAATGATCTCGATCCAGTCGATGTCACTTCCGTGTAAATAAAATGAAAAAAAAACTCTTAGTAAACATCGGTAAGATGATCGGAGCATAATTGTGATGGTGACTACTTTCTTCGTTAGTTGACGGTAACGTTATATTCAGTCGACTACACTGAGGAAAAGGATAGTATTGCTCACTATATTGAATAGTGTCCAGAGGGAACGTCTACATACATACTTTCTGATAGTGCATATTCAATTGGTCAAATCATAATTTTGGTTGCAACGATGATTTTTTTTCATAGTCGTAACTACAAAATATAGACGTTCCCCATGGGAACTATTTTTTATGGTAAAACGTCGGGATTGTTGCTTTTACTATGTCAGTTTTTCTCAGTGTACGGAACCAACCAACAGATTCCCTTTTAGCGTTAGGCACGGAGAAAAATGGTTTAGTTGCTCTAACAAAATGAGTTTTGTTGACAATGACCTCATTTCCGCAGCAAAAAGTTTAGTTAAAGTAGCAAAAGAATTACTACGTAGAAGCAATTGGTTTTGCTATCGCAACAAAACTTTCTCGTCACTGCGAGGATTTAGTTTGCTATGAGAACAAATGTCACCTGCTGTAATTTGACGGCTGAGTAATGACAGGTAATAGCAGAGTTATACATGCGTACATACATTTATTTCAAGATTAACTCACTGCGTTTGTATTTTATCATTTTATTATATTGAAAATAATGTCTGTATTGGCAATTATGAATTCTTGAAATTTGTTGTATATGGATGTATTGAACTGCGAAAGGCAATTCCACTCTATTTTTTTATTGGTCCTAACAAACAAATCGTTCTCACCGATTATGGCGCGTACAAAACTTTTTGCAAGTTGCTGCACACATCATTTACCAAAAAGTTCCAAATTCAAATTTTCATAACGCTTCCTTGTAAAAGTTGAAAGTTGAAATTTTTATATCACTTTCTCATAAAGTCTCTTCATTCGCAAAGCGTCCTCTATGAATAAGCCAAAAATATAATAAATGCTTTCTCATCGAAGAAGCTTTGCGAATAAAGAGACGTTATGAGAAAGTGATATACAAATTTCAATTGTCAACTTTCAACTTTTACGAGGAAGCGTTATGGAAATGTCAATGTTCAACTTTTTGGGAAATGATGTGTGCAGGAACTTGCAAAAATTTTTGTACGCGCCATAATCGGTGAGAACGATTTCTTTGCTAGGACCAATCGAATAAAAATAGAGTGGAATTGTCTTTCGCAGTTCAATACATCCATATACAGCAGATTTCAAGAATTCGTAATTGCCAATAAACCATTTTTCTCCGTGCATATTATCAGCCATATTCAGTAGGTAGTTCCTAAAAAAAAATCAACTGCGAAATGAACTCAAACATTTTTCGCTAATAGCTTAGCGGTAAGTTTATTCATAGCAAAAATAGAGAGGGAAAAAATAAGACAGAAGTTATAAAAATCGTCGTAGCTTCGACGGATAGATCGAGTGATCTAGATGTGCTTCATAGTGAGCTGGATCCAGTTTGAAGGACGCCACTTCCTTGTGAATAAGAGAAACCCAAAGTCCTAGTAAACATAGGCAACATTATCGAAGCATATTTGTAGGGGTGACTACTTTCTTCGTTAGATGAAAGTAACGTTTTGTTCTGTCGACTACTGAATCAATCGACAGATTTTCTTTTAATATTACGTATTATCGGCCATATTTAGTAGTTAGTTCTATGTTCTTAAAAACAACTTCAAAATGTACTCGAACATTTTTAACTCCCGACTGCCCGCGAGGGCGAAAAGACGGGAGTTATGCGTTTCACGGCGATCACGCGTTTCCTTGGTATCCAGTGTTCTCCGAATCGACAAAAAATCTCTTGACGAAATTTGGCAAGCA
>JAPYZD010001348.1:0-21613 GCA_030522725.1 Ichneumoninae sp. B BG-2022a
GAGGATGTCGCCGACCAGAACTTCGAGCAAAACGGCGAGGCTGAAAACGGCGGCGGTGACGCTACGGAGAATGGCCAGGAGTCGCAGGAGGACAGGTAAAAAAAATTTCACATCAAATTAAAATCTACGTTTCAAATCGATGATTACAACGTAGGGCCGCGTGCCTCTGCGTTTTTTTTTTATAAATTTTTTTTTTCCCTAACAAACATTCGATATCGTATGCGTGTCCAATTTCATGTCCGGGCTACCGTTATTTTTCGACGCAATTCGTGCGACTCGCGTGCGTCGGGTACGCGGTCGGTCGAACCGCCGCGAGCGCGAACAAAATGGCAGACGCCACCGCGGCTACACTCGTGTGCCGTTAATGCCGCAGTGGGCGAAAAAAAAGTTTCTCCTTTCATCCATTCGCATCGGATACGAGATTGAACGCATGCGTTGTCGAACGAGTGTTCTCGATTAAGGATTATTCCACGTTTCTCCGGCAATGCACATTTTTTTCGTACGTCCAGTATTAGACTCGATATTTTTATGATAGAGAGAACAAAATAACAAGTGGAGACGCCGGCCGCTGCGCCCGGGCAGACGCGCCCATGCATCGACGGTGAGAAACGCGAAGGGGAAAGACGCGATGTATTAAAATGTTGAGATTCTCTTCGACGTGCAATAACTTTTTTCCCTTCTCGTTTTTTAAAACATTTCTTTCACGCAAACGCGTCCCTCGTATTTTTTTGCACGAAATACCAGAAATACAGTTTATTTTCCTTCTCAGAAAAAAAAATGAAAATATTTGAGGAAAAAACGAAACTCATTTTAATGCGTAATAAGTCTTTTTAACAACGCCGATGCGGTAACGATGTTTTTTTTTCCTCACAAATAACTCATTTCAAACTTGTTCTCGTAATTCTTTTTGTAGCACGTAAGTTAATTGTCGCTCGCTCGTGGCGCATCAACGTTCTCTTATCTTTTATGGTAAAAAAAAAACATAAAAAATCCCCTCCACCTTTTCAGCGTTAACTAGGAAACCGTAGCAGGACGAATTTTGGGGCCGATTTAATAGACGATGTCGATAAGTCCCCGAGGGACGTTTAACTTTATTTTTTGCTGTAAATATCCTTTCACCTCTTGTCGCTTGTTTCTACTCGTATACATATACGTATATTTACTTTTTGGTTTTTTATTTCTATTCTCTTTTATTCGTCTCTTCGTTGTTTACTTTTAAAAGAATTTTTATTTAATTCCCCCGTCTTTGGATTTGTGACGAAAGCGTTGTGGCTACCGATTTTTTTTGAGCGCGATATAGGTAAGCATTTTTTTTTGTATATTTTTTTTTCTTTAGAATTTTACTGATAATGAAATAGAGTTAACGAACAAGCGCCTCGCCGGATATAGCGGACGTGAATCTTCAAATCATTGTAACGAAGAGAGAGCGAGAGGGGTTCCCGATCTGGATTTTGTATCGGAGCGTGTTGTGTAAAGGCCGCTTCACGAGGGCCAACGGTCGGCGAGCTCCACTGTTCGGTACGATAGATCTTGCGTGAGAAAATCATATAGTTTACGTCGACGCTGCATGCTTCTAATTAATTCAAAGATTTTTAAATGATAAGTCGTATCTACTACCGTACGTAAATAACAACGACTGCTAGGGGATAACTTGTTTAGCGATATAAAAAAAAATTAAAACAAAAATTTGAATATTGTGTGCCATGTTTACATTTTTCTTTTATCGTTTGCCCTGGGAGTTTATATATGCGTCCTTCGTAATGTTCAGCAAAGAGAAAGAGAGAAAAAGTGAAAAACGACAAAGATAGCGTAAGATAAAAGGAAACTTTGTAAGTGTGTAAATTCCTGTTTTTCTTTCCATTTCCTACCGTTAATTATCGAACTGTACATTTGAAGAACTGTTGTATTGTTTAGAGAAGAGAGAACAAAAAGAAACAGAATTGTAATTTAATGCCATGTCGTTTGAAGATTTTTAATGATTAATTGTTTATATATTATACATATAATACATTATATATATTTATTATTATTATTTTTCTTAATAATTCAAATAATAATTGTAATGTGTTTTATAGAGCGTTGAGAAAAAGTTTCACGATACAAGCATTATTGGCCAGCCGAGATTCTTCCTTCCTGTTTGCGCTTGTTACGCGCGCGCCCCCTGTCTCGGACGGGGGTCTCTTGTCTGTTGGTGTCACGATTGTTTGTTGACGATTGACGTGACAAATATGCCCTGGGGAATCTGTGAATACTGAAGGCCTTGCAAATTCATGCAAAAAAAAAAAAGAAAAATTTCCTTTTCATTTAGCGAGAGAAGTCAGCATCCAAGTTCAAGTCCGTCAATCTCTGTTATCGTCACGACACAAGCACTGGATATATCGAGTCAAATTGCGTCAGATCAATCAGAGTCTCGCACAGACACACACTTGCCTGCTGGGTCACGCAGTAGAGTCAAATTCTGATCCGATGTCGATGCAAGTTTGGGCGTGACCAGAGCACAGAGTCACTAGGGACAATGTGAACTCCTCCGACAGGTCGGAACGCCATTAACCCAGTTTATGTGGCTTGGTCTGCAGGTGGCAAACGACCCAGTGCGATTATGGCGGGCGGCTCGCAACCGGCTAACCGTGACCCGACCAACAACTGAGTACCGGCGAGTGACTGGTGCCCACGGTATTTATCACCAGCCCTAGACGATATATGAAAAAAAAAGCAAAAAAAAAAGACCGAATATATCTCGATAAAGATAACAACTACCACACTGACAAAACGATATAAAAAATACCAAAAAAAGCGCAAAATCAAACCAAAAAAAAATGAGAAAATCTGCAACGCAGCCTCGCTATTCGAGTACGGAAAGCAAAGGATATAAAAAAAACAGAGTACTTCACGACTCGAGACAAACTCAAATAAAAAAAAAACGATAAAGATAAATTGTCGATGACTAAATACTGAAAGAGAGAGAGAAATATATATATCTATGTAATATAACAACTATATGCGGATAATGATTGATAAATAGCGTGATAAACTCACACGTCACCGTACCTCAACTTGAAATTGTTATGTACAAACCGATTTCTTAATCTAGCATTTCAATAGAGTTGCAGTCGAGATCTTCCTATTGTCAATTCTTTGGGCCAATCAACAGTCAGAAGTGTTCAGCTTGGAACATAGTTAAATATTGTTTTCCTTAGGCGCAGCTGTGTGTCAACTGGAGTTGTAACTATTGCTCGGGTTCGCACGTTGTGAAACTTACTTATATATTTTTTTTTTACTTTTTTTTCTTTCCTGTTAGTTTTCATTGCACTGTAATGTTTTTTTATTACACGTTTGTTTATATTATTTTTCTCATTCGATTGGATTAGCGAGTGAAATATTTTATTTTTTTTGAGTGAAACGCGTCGGATATGCAGCGCACAACCGTGATTTGGCTGTGGCTCCCCTCTCTTTGGTCTTTTTTCAACCTCGAGATGCGTTTGTTAAATTTTTCTTTTCACATACAAAAAAAACCTTATATCTTTGCCAGGAAGATCATCTGCTTGTTCTAGGAACGGTATGATTACTACTACTACTTTACTATTACTATTTATCAATTCTTCAAAATTCGATGATGGATAAATATACCCTACATAAATAATAATATCTATATCTATATATATTCATTTATTTATACTTAATGAAGCCTCTAATAAAGTTTAATATGTAAAATAGCTGCTTAAGAAAACGAACAATCCTTAACAATTAATGTATCGAATATATCGTGTCATCGAAGAAAAAAAAGAAACAAATAATAATATTCCGTCCAAATGCCCCTCTCTACCTGCCTGAAGGTACTCTCTATCTATCTTGTTATATCTTTACGAAATTTGTGTATTACATCGGTGTTGAAAAAACTTTTGACCTTTTTTTAAAATAATTTTTGTTACATTTTTAACAGCAATTCTAGATTTTTTCCAGGGGTTCAAGTCGTAGTCTCTTTTACAAACAGAGAAATGGATACAATTGTTCAATGATATAGATATATACATATATATATATCCCAAGAGTTTTCAAACTTTTTTGGCAGCGTCCATTTTTTTTTAGTTATTAAATAATTCTTGACGAAATTGCACAAAATTCATCTGGTAAAATAAAACCGTTCGATTGCTTTGCAGGTCGGCCGGGGCTAACCAGGAGTCTCTGAACGATAGGTACATTCCAATATTTTTATTACTTTTCTTTCTTTCACGTTGATCCCCGAACGAAACACGGAAACGGAACGAACAAAAAAAAAAGAAAAATCTCGTCAAACTGCGACGAAGAAGTAAAATAGGAAGAATCGGAAAAGAAAAATCCTTGTTTTTTTTTTAGTAACCGAGAAAACGGCACAGATTGGTCCAACGAGAGTCTCTGGCATAAGTTACAATATCCGGATGGTAGCCAGCTAAAAAACGCTCACAACGTGGAAAAGACAAAAAAAGAGATGTTTTTCTCTTGTTAAAAATAATGTTTATTGATTTCCTATGCCACGCAAATTTCTTTTTTTTTTTCATCGTTTTTATTGCAGATCATTCAATTGCACAGTTGCTGAGATTTGAAAATTTGCCGACATCCTCCCCGTGCCATGCCAAAAATTTATTCGTCAACCATTGTCTCCCGATTGTTTGTTGTCTAACTGTTTAAACGAAAATTCGATTCCTTCGATATATATGTATGTGTATACATATATATAACAATACTAGAGACGCGTTAAGTTTGTCCATGTTCCTGATACACTGATTTTTATTAATTCATCGTTTCTGTTTCTGTCAATTGCAGGAAATTGTTTGTTGGCGGTCTCAGCTGGGAAACCACAGACAGTAAGTACTCACGATATTTCTATTCAATTCTTCGCCTGTAAAGTATCTGACTTGACAAAATAAAAAAAAATACTTCGAGCCAATGATGAATAATATCTTAGGACACCTTCGGACAGCAGAATGGCACTGTTGCATGAGACGAACTCTAATGAATTATCTGAGCTTAGAAAAAAATAAATAAAAACTTTGAAGAAATAATTTAAAAAATTGGCTTTACGAAAAATGGACAACTGACTAATCAATTTGTTTTCGTCGCCTTATTCTTCCAGAGGAACTGAGGGATCACTTCGGCACCTATGGCGACATCGAGAGCATCAATGTCAAGACAGACCCGAACACAGGACGATCGAGGGGTTTCGCCTTCATCGTCTTCGCCAAATCAGAGTCGTTAGATAAGGTAATTTTTTGAGACTGCATATTTTTGTTATTTTTTTGTATGTTATTTTACATGATGATTATCCATAGTCAGTTCTGCTACGGAATGAGAAGTGACGACAACCTTGACACCTGAGGCTTTAAAAAATGTATATATAAGAAATTATTGTAAATTTGGAACACACTTTTCACGACGGAAAAAATTGTTGTATTTTTTCAGATTATGGCCGCACCCGAACACACAATCAATAACAAAAAGGTTGACCCGAAGAAAGCGAAGGCGCGCCACGGCAAGATCTTTGTCGGTGGACTCTCGACAGAACTTTCCGATGACGACATCAAGAGTTTCTTCTCCCAATTCGGCTCCGTAAGTTTGAAATTTCATATTACGGGACGTAAAAGATCAAGGTGGAAACCGTGAATGTCTCGATAACTGTTGCAACATCTTCGTTTGCAGATCGTCGAAATGGAAATGCCGTTTGACAAGACAAAAAACCAGAGAAAAGGTTTCTGCTTTATCACCTTCGAGTCCGAGCAAGTAGTAAACGAACTTCTCAAGACTCCCAAACAGACCATCAATGGAAAAGAGGCGAGTTCATACAGACCATATTTTAATCTCGAGACCATTTTTTTTTATCGGGAAAAATGTTGCAATAGAACGAACTCTAGGAACGAAATATAAATTAATAACGAGTGTAAGCCAATGATGAATACAATCTTAGGACACCTTCGGACAGCAGAATGGCACTGCTGCATGAGACGAACTCTTTTGAATTATCTGAGCTTACTTTTATTTATTAACATTTATTTTATTTAACATTTTATTATGTAACTTGTTTAACGTGAAAAATTCGAAAAATTGAGAAATTACCTATTTAGCTCAATTTCAAGCTTGAATGCTGGGTATTACATTTCGCGCAAATCTATCACATCACATATTTTACAGATCTTATTTATAAATACCTTTTCATCGAACTTACGATCGAGCGATTGCAACATTTTCTCAGAGTAAAACAGAAATGTTTAAAAACGACTTTACTATTCGTAATTTTATGAGCTTGTAGAATTGTTTATTTTATTTTTTATTCATTTTTTCGTTGAATAGGTCGACGTAAAGAAAGCCACACCGAAGCCTGACAGCATGGGCGGTATGCGAGGCGCTGCCGGTGGACGCGGAGGACGCGGAGGCCGAGGGGGTCGCGGACGAGGTTTCGGCGGTCAGGGAGGCTGGGGTCAGGGTGGATACGGAGGCGGTTACGGCCAGGGTGGCTACGGCGGCGGCTATGACGGATACGGCGGCGGTGGCTACGGAGGCGGATACGATTACTATGGCGGTGGGTACGGCGGCTATGGTGGCTACAACGACTACACCGGATACGGTAATTTTATTGAATATTATTAGGTCGCTCGTAGACATCGGTCAAATCTCCGAAATTCGTCGACTGTCCTTGTCTCTATCGTCATTTCTTTTTTTTTTTAGTCATTTATTTATTTTATTTTTTAAATGTATTTCGATAACTTAACGATCAACGTATAAAATGGGAACGCGCGCCCCGCTGCCGCCCAAATCGATTGGCGGATGATTCGAACTCGGGCGATTTTTTGCCTTTTTTTTTTCTTATTATAAATTTTTTCATTTTATCCGGGTCGAATTCGCCGTTCTTGACTCTAACCTGCGACAACCGTCCTAACGGTGCGCCTCTTCGCGACTGTTTCACGAAAAGTCGGTAAAACATAGCCAATGTCAAATCGCCGTTTTGAGCTCTTTGTGAATTATAAATCACGGAATGTAAATGGTACACTGATTGGTCGCGAGTCACTGTGTAATTTTATTAAAATATATATTTTTTTCTTGCCAACCTGTAATGTGTTATCGCGATCGGGAGGAAAAATATTTAAAAGAAACACTAATTAGACGACGCTATGCCGCGTTCATACGACTTGGGTCGTCTGCGTCTTCGTGTACGATGCTACCTCGTAGTGCGGAAAGTAGATAATATTTAATGGAATACAAAAAAAAATTAAATTAAAAATAAAGGACGGAGAGACCCTGATTGTACGTGCCGTTCGAAACGGCTTCCGAACGACGTGTGTGATATTAATCGTAACTTAAATGACGCGGCGCTAGCGCTGGTTTGCAGGCGGATCAGCGCCGAGTTTCCGTACCCAGTTGCACGCATGACTTGTCCTCCCCGTTAATTTTCGTCTCGCACATATAGGCGCGTACCTAAATTGTCGGTTTTTTATTTTTATTTTTTTAAGATTTTATTTTTTACTACCGTGAACGCGATCAGTTTTTCGCGGATCCGCCGCGGGGACTCCGAAACCGAAAACAAAGAGAAAAATAAGTCGTAATTTGTAAACGAGCGACTTGAACAAATTCTAGAACCTCTCTTACGGATTATGTTCGTTACGACTGTGACTCAAAACAAAAATCTTCGAATACAAAAGTTGACAAACGAGTGGAGAAAAAGAAGAATAAAAAAAAATCGTTTTTATCGATACGCGTCAAAGAACATAATCCGGAGATGAACGTTCGACCATCTTCCACGGTTCAGGCTGATTTTTCTTAACACGATGTGACCAACTAAAACGACCTAACTTGTCGATTCACTAATTTACATTGTTTGATGTTTTAATATCTAAACTAACTTATGGTATATATACACACACGCATATACATATATATATAATGTATATATATGTATCTCTACGTAATCGAGTATATGACGAGTATATACTAGAGAAAAGAGCAGCATATAATATGTAACAGTGAAAGTGTGAAGGCAGATAAGACGTGAAAAAAAAGAAAATCTATTCGAGTCCTACAATTCAGTACATATATATATATACAATATGTATATAATTGTCGGGAAAATCTTTTCATAACGTAATTTTGCCGATCGAATTGCTTGGACAATTGAGATCGCGCAAGTGTTTCCGGTGCAAACTTTTCAATCTATCGAATTATAAGATCTTTCGACGCCAGTTCGATCGGTATCGAACTTTTTGTCTCACTGCACAGAAAGAGTATCGTCACGGAGCAAAGAAACGTTCAAGAAAAAAAAAACTATCTATATTTCATACGTTCACTGATTGATGTCAGTGAATCGGTGGAATTTGACTCCTTTTTTTAAACTTTTTTTTTGGGTATGGTCGACTTAAATTAAATCACGAATTCTACGGACTTACTGACTTCAAAGAAACACGCAGTCACTGTAACATAATTATATATTCTATCAAAAAAAGATGTGTGGAGAACAATTAAAGCAAAAGTGTACAGCACAATGTGAGGCGTATGAAATGGTATATTGTACCCTCTTATCCTGCTTTCAAATCCAGGCCATAATAACGCTCCCTCTCGTGCA
Source organism: Ichneumoninae sp. B BG-2022a (assembly GCA_030522725.1). Classification (NCBI taxonomy): domain Eukaryota; kingdom Metazoa; phylum Arthropoda; class Insecta; order Hymenoptera; family Ichneumonidae; species Ichneumoninae sp. B BG-2022a. The sequence goes on from JAPYZD010001348.1 coordinate 8,585, forward strand.
TGGATTTATCGAAAATATTTGCTCGACGGTTTCGCGCTATGCGAGTCGATGAATATAATTTTTTGTTCTCCCTCTCTGCCTCGGAACACTGAAAACATGCTCAGCACTCGAGCGGAACAGTTGATTTTTTGTGTTCATTCGTTACATTTATTGTATCGGTTTTTATTATTTTGAATTAAAAAAAAATTATTTCGACTCTCAGACGTCGAGCATGTTTTTGGACGTGAACACAGTTGTTCTCAAATTTGCTGGTCACGGTAATTTGGGCTTTTTACTACTCTTTGAAAATGAACCGTTTGGCATATCTCTGGAATCATCTCGCGTAAAAATTTTTGCTCGTACCCTTGGCAAACAAAATTTGGCCGTTATCCTGGATCTCCTTCCTCAAACCCTGGAACAATTACGACCGAAGAGCCCCATACTTTAATTGAATGGTCCGGTTCTGTTTTTTTTACACTTTATTTTGATGTTCCATGGAAACACGTGTGCATGCATTTTAGTGTGCAATTGTGTCATTTGCAATCGAGTTGTAGGTTTTCTTTTTTTTTCTATCGAAGTTGGCAAGATTATTGTTTATTGTCAGACGGCGTCGATAAATTATCGACCGAACGAAGCTTAATTACTTTTGTTCGAGTACCAGGCAACGCATTCAAGCTAAACGACTCAACTTCTCGTATTCGAAGCATCGATAAAAAGTCTCAAAGAAAGAAAGAAAAAAAAAGATCGGGTCGAATTTCAAAAAAAGATAATTGTTCCATCGAAACGACGATCAAACGAAAATTCGGGCGTATCGCCGGCTCCACCGATAGCGATGGAAACTGAGCCGTTTATCTTGCGTATTTGTCACACGCTGCTGCACTTTGCTCGCTCTTTAGCCAAACATAATCGACGGAGAATACGTGCGAAACTCGTCTCGGCTTTCAAGATATATAAATTAATTTTATTTCCATCTTCACGTAGAAGTAAAACTCACATAGAGGTAAAACTAAAACGGAACGCGCCCCGCAGTTGAGTCTCGCCTCGTCGGTTGGCGGCGAATTTCACTCATTTGTCATTTTAAAGTCTGCTCACTTGGAGCAAAAATTTAGATCGAGAAAAATAAATAAAAAATAAAAATAAAAAAGTACAGCTTTAAAATAACACGACGATCTAGAGTACGTCGATACTGATGCTATTGACTTCTTGTACCGTGTGTTCCATGATACGCAGACGGCTACGGCTATGGCGGTGGTAGTTACGATGGTGGCTACAGTGGTGGGCGCGGTGGTGCACGCGGTAAAGGTACGCATTAGCGTTCCTTCTCTGTATTGTTTTTGTTCTCTCCCCAATTATCAATCGTCCTACTCTTTAATCTTCCTCCCGCTCTCTGTCCTCAATCTTTTTGTCTCTCTTATTTTCCTCATTTTTATTTATTTATTTTTCCTCCACTGTCCTTAGTCACATAATTTATTTAATAATTCTGAAAAAACAAAACAAAAAAAACAGGTCACATCGCCACACATTAATACGCCACCTTCTTTGTGTCCCCGAATCCTCTCGTCACGCATATCCCGTGAACTCTCCGCTTACCCCGTTACTACTCTGTTCCAACTTCTCCATAAGTGGTGCCAATGCGACTGCGTGCGAGAGGCTTCGGCCGGAGGGAGAAGAAGGTTACTCACACGCCTGCTTCATCCACGCTCTCTTAAGGATTTAATTTTTTATATATCTATAAATAGACTAATTAATACATGCTTTTTTTACCGCGAAAATTCTATCCATTTTTTTCACGCGATTTTACCTCGGACAGGACTCGAGATTTCACTGTCGAGTTTGCACAAAAATTGCGAGATGCAGTTGACCTCTTACCGCGTGCTATCCACTACCGTAACGCCCGTTCTTCCGATTATACGCTGGGATCGATTGCATGAGACTTCGTCGCTAGCCGAATTGTTTGTACTTTACGTCCAAAAAAAAAATCGAATCCTTCATTGCACCCGTTACTGTCGCGAGATAACAAATTGTAAAGCATGCTTGGAAATATTACGGATTGTGTCGATAAAAAAAAATGTATGACCGAGCCCAATCTCGTTCGAGGAACGTAAATTTTATCCGAAAATCCATGTATCAATGCTTCTGTGGACTTGTACACCCCCTTCGGACTAGTTTCAATCGATCGTGCCCAGCCCTTCCTTCCCGCGAGCCTCCCCGATATTTCTGGCCGACGCGACTTTTTTTTATTGTGCAAAGGCTTTAATCGGCCCAATTTTGATGACTCCATATCGTCGGTTTCGACTGCAAGAGTTCAGCGTGGGTAAAAAAATAAATCTATTGGTAAAAAAAATTGTGATTGTCACCGGGCGTGGCGCTTGGAGGCCACGATAAGGGAACGCTATAAAGAAAAGCGTAAGAAAGGTAACGACGGTACGAAGCCGCTCGATAACGATGAACGGCGCAATCCAGAAATGTTGCGGGGGAGTCTTAAGGGGAGGAGGGGTAATCACGAATTGGGACGCAGCCTACAGCTTACTACCTTAGCCTGTAGCCTCTATGTAGAATTTCTTTAGCCTTCTCTCGTACCTTTGTAATTTTATTACTACAAATGTTATATATATATTTTTTTTCTTCATTTTTTTTATTGCAATTGTTTCATTTTTTTTTCTTAATACTATTTTTTAAAATAATCTGACTGATAATCGTTAGAAGTGTGCGTGTGGTAGATTTTAAATGCCGAACCATAATTGACAACGGTGAACTACAGTATAAAATTTTGTTCGATTTCTCTTGATATAAGATTCGGGTGGAAGGTGAAAAGGGGGGAATGTCCATATTTCGTTGGACTAATAGTGCGACATGGGTGTGTTTCAGGAGGCTCAGGCTACGGCGGCAAGCAGAGGGGTGGTGGTCGCCAGAACCAAAGGCACCAACCCTATTAATGGAAATCCTTATTCGCGTCCGCAATGCCATTCGCATTGTAACCGCTGGTGAGTGTCCCTTGTTAATCCAAGCCCTACATTTTTTTAAAAAGATTATCCCCTTGGCAAAATCCCGACGATATCTCTAAATAAAAAAAAACCGAACTCGCTCGCTAAGTCTTTTCTCTCTGTCTTTACTCTTCTCTCTCTCTCTCGCTCTCGGTCACTTATATCCAAATAACCCTTTTCAATTAATTTCAGTTTTGCTTCTTCAGCTCATCTTATTTTCATTCATTTGGTTATTTTTTTTAGTTATTGTTATTTTTTTTCTCTTTCTCTACGAGCACCTGCATGGCTCTTGGCAGCATTAACGCCGATCTTTCGATAATCAAACAGGTTTCATAAAGATAAAACAAATATTAAGATACCAAGAAGTTAACAAATTTTCACGTTTTATCGATGATGGTTAATTAAACGAAAAAATAATGACAAGAATTGACTATCGGAAGATTGGAGGCATCATTATTTTTGTTTTTGTTTTGTGCATTTCTTTTTTACTTATTTTTTTATTTCCGTTTACCATATGAATGTTATGATTTATTATCTGCCGCTTGACTGGTACGATCGGCAATTTTATTAATGTTTTATATTTTATGGTTTTTCAGGTCCCCAGTCCTACAACAAATCTCATAACTCGTCAAATCATCATTCCATGAAATCCCGCAATTATTCACAACCGCGCAGGCAATTGCCGCAAAACGATTTCAGTCATCAAGAGCCGCAGCAAAAGCAGCAATAGTTTCTCTTTTTGTGGGTTTGAAAAAAAAACAAAAAAAAATGATCAAACGAAAGCCCAGCACGCTCGTATTAGGAAGGCAGAAAACGTTTATACACACATACACACAGAGACACACACAAGCATACGATATATATGTATAAAATATCTACATATGCATATGTATGTCGAATCACGCGCGCGGTAAGACTCGCCCTCTGCGTTCTTTAATTTCTTCGTTCTCTCGTACAAAACGGATCGTAATACTTCATGTCGTCCATTGGTTTGTATCTCTACTCATCGTATTTATCATTAAATCCTCAACGATCAACGGAGTTGCGTCGTCGAATGATCGACACGATCGACGCGACGAAGCTGATTGTCTCATCCATTATGTGCGAGAGGAAGAATTCAAGGGTTGCAAGTGCGAGATAAAGAAAAAAAAATGGAAAGCCAGCAACTATGAAAAAAAAGTTGCATTGCGAATCCAGTAGAGAAAAAATATCGTATTCTCTTATTCAACCTCGAAAGACATGGCAGTAAACGATATAAACCATGTCAACAATTTTTAACAATAAGATTATTTTAATTTTGTCTATAACTAAACTTAAACGAGGAGGATCACCTACTATAACTATAGAGGAGTAAGCAGGCAATGTACTTTTTACACGGAACAAAAAAAAATAACAAAAACATACAAAAAAAATACGTTAAAAAAAACAGAGGCAACACAGTCGGTGAACTGTTTATAATGATTGAGTGAGGGTATGAAATGTGGTAAAAAGATTATTGCTTCCTTATCGAATATAAGAATTATAGGATTACAATAAATTCATTTTTGTGTACATAAAAAATACAACTTGTATGCTTTCGAGAACCTTCGAAGTTCAAACCTTGAACGAAACAAATCCTTAGTAGTGAAGTTATTTCTTTTTTTATATAAGCCGTTGAATAGAAATGAACTACAAGAAAAAAGGTAGACCGCTGATGTGTATGAATGAGTATTATTCTTCGTGTGGAATTGATATGTAAAATTGATCGAAAAAAAAATGGAAAACGGAAAAGTGAAGAAAAAAAACGAATAATAACGATCGCGTTTGAATCGACGCCATTGACAGTATTTTTATTGATCCACATAAGAAAAAAATAATAATAAATATAAGCTACGACTCGATTAACACGGGGAGCGTAGTCGTACAAGTAATCGTCCACTCAACCGGAATTTTTTTATTTTATTTTTTTTTTATTACTGTTCTATCCGACATTGTGTCGAATGTTAAAATACATTTAATAACACATCGGAAAATTCTCTTGTCTGAGCTACTTTTATTCCTCCACAACGCCCATAACGAAGCAGAGATTGCCGATCGACAGTGGATGAGCAGAACCGTGGTAAGCATGTACAATTGTCTCATGTAAGTCCCAGTAGCTCTCTCGGATGAATGATATACGGTTGTATGAAACACGAAAATATTGTCAACCTCGTATGCGCACTAACAAAGAACAAGATTGCATGTGAAGAACAAAAAAATTTTTTAAATTTAGATCAAATGCAATAAAGTCCCCCGTGAAAAACGTGAATATTCGATAGCTCCGTCTACTGGGAATGTCAATAAATTGCACGACTGCGAAATCGAGTCAACGATAGAGGCAAGTAGCAAATAAAATTAGTTCGGAACGTAGATCCGTTCCGGGTATAGATCTTGCGCCATCTTGGCTTTCATGATCTGCGATTCGCTGCAATTATCCGTTATCAAAAGATATCAATGATAGCTATAGAGGTATCGTGCTCGAAGTCGAAAAAAATTGCTGCGATACATTTTCAGCTGTGATCTCATGTATTGCGTTTCAACAACCGGAGGCTCGTAAGTGACGCTTCGTTAGATATGAAATGAACAATGACCACCGATTACGCAGGTTAGAGCGCTTTGCACTAGTCAAACGGGTGCTAAATTTTTTAAATCGACTGTACAAACTTTTACGCATCTGTTGATTATAGTGGATGGTCATTTGTATTGCAGCAGATGTCCTTAATAGGAAAATATCAATTTCAATGAATTTGCAAGAATATTAACGGGTTTGTGCTACTCATCGAAAGGGTACATATTCATTCACTTTTTTCAAAGAATAATCCGTCATTTTTGCTCGATTTTGATGTATCGCGGCTCATTCTTTTCCTTGACAGATTCCCTGCGAATTCAATATCCTCGATATTCGATAGTATTTTCCGTTTAAAAACGACAGCCTTTTGTTTATCCATCGATGAAGTTTATTCGTAAATAGTGAAGCGCTCCAATCTCCTTGACAAATACAGCATCCCAGATAGAAAAATGACGACACAGCGACGTAACGGTGGCGGTACCAATGGTACGATACCCGTTTCACGGCACGTTTTTCTTTCTGGGATATTTAAGGTGCTGAGGTAAGGGAATCGCAGACGTATTTTCTACATTATCAGCATATCTCGCAGCTTCGAGATGCGAACAGTTCGTTGTTGGGGCGGGTTGCAATATCAGCGCCAATAGCTGGCATGGTGAAGGCCACAAACCGTTGTTCTTTAATATTAATATAAAAAGATCTAAATGGGTTACATATTTCCGTCCGGATGCTAACTATAAGCAATCCTACGTCTAAAAGTTAACTTGTTAGATGGGCGCTAACTTTCGGATACCGTCGAGACTGACATATGAAACCCATTGAGATAACTTTTTGACCGAACTGGGCAAATACCTTAAGTACTTGAATTACGTATTTAAGTAGCAAGTGCACTTAGTATAGTTCTTGAATACTGACGTATCGAGTGCAAGCAAGACTTACTAGCTGAAGCTCTGAGTCTGTGCTTTATACTTAAATACGTACATCAATTAATGCATCTGCCCAGCTCTGACTTTCGATAACTAATTTCATGTCACATGTGGCGATGATAACGTTTTAGCGCAAAACTCCGTAAACTTTTGCGTAAATGCTTCGTGCATAAAACCATCATAGCTCGTGTAATTGTAACACTGGTCTTCGGCTCGTGTTGCAAACTCTCACTCGTCAGAATAAGTTTTTTTCCATACTATTTTTGCGCTACCTGGATTGGCCCCGGACAACCCCGGTCGCTCTTGCGAACGATGCTTTATCGTCGAAGCTTCCCGATTCGTCCAAGTATCGAGCAGCAGCGCCCCTGCTGGGACCCAGTTTCACAAAGGACCGTTCGGGTCGCTGTTCTTCGTCGCGACCGGCGCCTCAGTGCAGGTTCCGCTGCATGTGCTGACACCACGGTGCTCCCAAACCCACATAAACTCAGAAACTGTTTTTCTTTTTTATAATATCGAAAAGAAAAAAAAAGAAGAAACTTATTGTGAACTGTTTGTTGCTCGTGCGAGAGACATATCCCCGAACCCTCATCACCGCTATCGTCGCCGGCATTGCAAGAGCACCGGAGTAACCGAGACCAAAACTCTGTGCGTGATAGCCGAATAGACGGCGAAAGAGAGAAAAAAAAGAAAGAAAAAAAGCATTGAGGAACGCCGAAGAGGACGAACGGACGGGTGAGTGTTGCCGCGAACCTCGCGGGCAATCGGCATCGCCGATGTGTGTTTTTAATTTCGCATTTCCAATAACGTACGAGTCTCCGAGGTAACGAGAAAACTTCGCGATATCGATATCGTTCGTTTGTCGGGAACACGCGTGAGTACGGCGAGGGAACCAAAAAAAGCTTCTCTCTCTCCGTCTTCGAGATAGTTTCGCGAACACGAGGCTCTCCGCCGGTTTCACGAGGGTTTCACCCGGGAGCGCGCTTCGGCCGATATTTATATGCACAAATCCGAAACGAATCGCGTCGGCCTCACAGGCGGACGCGAGTTCTCCTCGAGGAGAAACAACCGAGCGCGTTTGCCGCGTACGGCTCGGTTCGGCCGAATCGCCATGCTCTCACCGGCGGCCACCTCGGCCTCGAACCTCGCTCCTCGCGAGCCGCGACGAATTCGCCGATCCCTGTGTGTGTCTCTCCGTCGCGACGTACACTCTCGCTCTCGCCAGCACGCGGCTCGCGCACATCGCGAAACGAAAGTGCGTTAGTTCGAGAAACGATTTTTTCCCCCACGATCTTTTTTTCTCCGTGCATAACGCGATTTCGCTTCGCGACGATTACGAAGCTTCTCGGGTCTTTTTGTCGCACGACCTTTTCTCGGGCCCTCGATCATTTTCGCGAGTAATCTCTCCATGTGTCGGAAATCTCGCGGGCACCCGAGAGCGTCGGCTCTTTCTCTCTCACTCCGGCACTCCGTCCCTACGCTCGCTCTCTCTCGCGCGCTCCTTCGTCGTCTTCTCTTTGTGTCCCAGCTTCCTACGCGTCCGAATTATTTCGGCGTGATCGACGCCGTTCCCCGTCCACGCACCAGGCACGATTTCTCCTGTTTCGGGTTTTTTATTTTTTATTTTTTTTCGTCCTCGCACTCGCCTCTATCGCTTCTCTCACCATTGCATTCGGTGGATTTTATATATATTTTTTTGTCACTCGAATTCGCGGCGCGGTTGAGGTTACGAAATTTTGCATTTTTTTTCTTTTTATTTTTTTTGTAGACAACTGTTAGGCAGCATTTTTTTTTTACCCAGAGGTTGATGGCACTGAATTTCTTTTTAACTTTCGTGATTTTTTTTTTGTACAGATGATTTTATACTTTTGTCCTTTTCATTTGTTGTGTCGCGACCTTGAACGCACGTTTAACTGTTTTATTGAAACTATTTGACGCGGCTCTTTGTTTCAGAAAACTGCCTTAGGAATTTTGACATTCTCGGACGAAGCTTAACCCAAGTTGGCCAACACGGACGGCGAGAGGCCTCGAGGAAGTTTTTGCGAGACCGTTGTACAAACGCGCACAAGGGAAGCTGTTGTTCGTTGGGAAAAATTGCGTGAGGACTAAGAAGCGACAAAGGAAATGGTCATGGAGGCAACCCCCACACCTCAGTGCGTCGGTCGAGAGTTCGTCCGGCAATACTACACTCTGCTCAATAAAGCACCCGCACATCTTCACAGGTACTTTCCGTTGCGAAACATTAAAAAAAATGCTTTACAGAGATCTTTTTTTCTCTGTTAAGACAATTGTCAATATCATAAAAACATCTTTACAAAACAAAACACCTGTTTTGTTGAGATTGTTGTATTTTTCTCTATTCAAACAATCGTCGGTTGCTTAAAAACATTTTTGAAAAATGCTTCATAGCGATTTTTTCTTTTTTTTTTTTTTTCATTCAGATAATCGTAAATCAAAGTTAGATTGTACATTCTAAATTAGTAATTTCTGTAATATGTATATATTTTTTTAAATCCATTATTCACCTGCATATAATAAAATCTTTGTCTCTCAAATATATTACTTGTAGGGTTATTTTTTCGTTTTGTGATAAAACAATTATTATCCATGAAATTATCTACATTCTCTGTGTCGTTCATATGTATTGTATCGATTGTGGCAGGGTTTTTACGATTTCGTGCAAAGAAACCTGTTTCATTTATTTTCTTAACGGTAAAAAAAGAATCGCAAATACGGGACGATCGACCGATCATAATGGAGGGTCCGAACGGCAAAAAAACAAATTCGGAAAAGTTCCGTTTTCGAAAAAAAGACAGAAAAAAAGATTTACTAAGACGTATCGAAAAGATGGAATTCCTCGTACGGTTTTGTTGCTTTTCAAAGGAAGGGATTTCTTACACTTTTTGTGCGGTCTGTCTTTATACTGATAAATAAAAATAGAATACATTTTTTGCCCTGCATCTTCGACCCTTGCCCCGACCCTCCCCGCCGCCGTTTGTTAAGAAGTGGTCAATAGGCAAGCTTTAATCAGAGCGTTTGAAGATAATGGAGAAATTTCTTTGATCAAGATTATTATAACCATTATGTACCGAGTTGCTTAAAAAATCTATCACAGTTCCGTCAATGAGAGATTCCGCAATGAAAAAGTACAGACTCGCACAGTCGTCCGTTAGCAGAAATATAATTTGTTTCAATGAATTTCAGGTTCTACAACAATCAATCGTCCTTCGTACACGGCGGTCTCGGGACGCCCGAACGTGAAATAATCCCGGCAGTTGGTCAGAAACAGATCCATCAAAAAATTCAGCAGCTAAACTTCCGCGATTGTCATGCCAAGATCAGTCAAGTCGATTCTCAGGCGACGCTCGGCGAGGGTGTGGTCGTTCAGGTAAGAGCAAATAAAAAGCTTCAACATCGCGTGAGGTTACGTAAAATACCGCCGCCGGTAACAAAAGCTGTACTGAATGTCGTTTTCGCCGACGAAAAAGAAAATTGTCTTTCCCCGCGTCTGCCAGTTTCCCAGGGAAAGACAATTTTCTTTTTCCTTGGCGAAGTGCGATCTCAAAACGTCATTCTGTACAGCTTTTGTTACCGACGGCGATATTTCACGTCACCTTAATGTGTAAGATTGAATTTGTGTACAAATATTTATTTATCAAATTTTCAAATAATCGCAGGTGACCGGTGAACTCTCCAGTGCCGGACAGCCGATGCGTCGTTTCACCCAGACGTTCGTTCTGGCTGCCCAGGCACCGAAAACTTACTACGTTCACAACGACATCTTTCGTTATCAAGATTTTGGCTTTCCGGACGAGGAGGAGGGTGAGCTCGAGGGTGTTGAGAGCGGTTTGGGCGACGGTGGTGAGCGAGAGGGCGACGAGGGTAGAGGCTCCGAACCCGAGGAAGACGAGCAACAGGCCCAGCAACACTCGACCACCGCAACTTCCGCCGACCAGCAATCCCACGCTCCGTTGCTTCCGACTCAGCAACAACCGCTCCAGCAACAACAGCCACTCTACTACGCACCGCCACCTCAACAACCGGTCGGTTGCTATTAAATTTTAAAACAGTTCCATAAATCTTTCCAACGAAAAGAAAATTCATTTAAATTAATTCTTCGAAATTTTTCATGGCAATATATTTTTGTTCCGTGAAGGTTCATACGATGATGCAGCCGGTAATCAACGGTTCCGTGCACGAGGAGACACCGTTGATCAGTCAGCAGCAGGCGCCGCAGGGACAGCAACAACATCAGTACATAAAATCCGACGCAGTTGAGCAGGAGCAATTCAGTGAGGAACAAGAACTGGACACGTCAGTGGAGCAACAGCAAGCGGGCGAGGATGAGTCGCAGGGTCAGACCGAGGAATCCCAGGAGCAAACGGAATCCGAGAACTTTGCGTCGTCCGGACGCGAAGCGGAAGCCGAACAGACGTCAGCCGCGAACGCCAACAGCAACAAGCCAAAGACTTACGCTAATCTATTCAGCTCTTCTTTCTCGAGTCCCTTGCCACCGACGAGTTCTCAACCTCCAAAAATGTCTGTTTCACCGGTAAGCGAGAAGGTTTACATTGTCAGTTACTAGCGGTTATGTTCGCTCACGCGCTGGCGGGAATCGCGTCGTTCGGAATATATTTCCATATACCATGAAAGCTGTAATTTCTAAATTATAACATATGGAGTGGAATTTTCGAATTTCGGAATCCATTCCATATGCTAATAACTGAATTTTCGAGATAGGTCGGCTTTACCGAAGGGTGGCTGAGTTGGGGGGAGGGGGGATAAACATTCATCCTAGTCAACAAACAAATCTACAGCTTTCCAATTTATATATAAGATATACACAATAACTGATGATAATAAATTTTCCGTATTATTTTATAAATGTGCTAATAACTGAATACATATGCTAATAACTGAATTTTCGAGATAGGTCGGCTTTACCGAAGGGTGGCTGAGTTGGGGGAGGGGGGATAAAATTCATCCTAGTCAACAAACAAATCCACAGTTTTCCAATTTATATATAAGATATACACAATAACTGATAATAATAAATTTTCCGTATTATTTTATAAATTTGTACGATGAATCGAAATTTTTATAGCCGCCCTCCATGACGAATCTCCGCGTGTCCGATGAGCGATCGATCGTGCATCCGGCAAGCAGCGGGCCAGCACTCTCCTCGTCGAGCAACATCTCGCCGGGTCAACTGCCAGTTAGCAGAGTCAGAAGCATCCAGGCACAGCAGCAGCAACCGCAGCAACAGCCACGGCCACTGCGAGGCGGACCGGCCCCGCGAGGTAGGATAGCCGAATTTTAGAGAAAGAAAACGAAAAAAATCGAGAGTCGAGCTGTAGTATTAAAAGAAATATATATGCTAATTAAAACAATTATCGCAGATGGTGACCGACGAGGCAGCAGGCCCGGACAGTATCCCGACGACCATCAGCTATTTCTCGGCAATTTGCCGCACGAAGCGACCAACGACGAGCTTCGGACGATCTTCGGTCGTTACGGAAAAGTCGTTGATCTACGGATACACAGCAAATCTCTTGGCGGTGGAAAAGGTCCCCAGGGTCAAAACAGCTTGACGAGAGTGCCGAACTACGGTTTCATAACGTTCGAGGATACTCACACTGTATTCAAGGTTCTTGAAGCCGGCTCGATCTGTTATCCCGACGAGAACGGACAGAAATTGAACATTGAGGAGAAAAAAGTTAAGAGATTGTCGATGGAAGGTGGCAGCAGTCGGCCGAGTCTCAACGACGGCAACATGCGACCACCGGGCGGTCAGCAGCAGCAACAACAGCAACAGCATCAACAACAGCGCGGGCCAGGTAAGCATTGAAAACTAACTGTGGGCGAGCTCAGAGTTGGATCGTGTCGAGTGTAATCAATGCACTCGAAAGTTAGTCCCATAGATTTATAATCACCAATATTAAAAATTTATAATCTATAGTATTATAGCTTATAATCTAGAGTATTACGAAACGGCATCACGAAATGATATTAATTACACATTTATATGTGTAATTAAAATCATTTCGTGATTTTGTAAAGTCGAATACTGTGAAGTTTACCGGGCATTTTTTTATCTTTGCAAAGTACGGGTTGTTAGAGAAATTAATAATCGTCGCTAAAAACTTTTTGTTTATCACCGACAAATTCGGTCAATCGAGAAATTTAACGTCCAACAAATTTATAGAAACGATGTCCAAATCTGAGCAAGCCGATAGTTCTTCGGGTGTTGATTAGCGAGCGGTTAGTAAAAAATGTTCTGCAGCCTATTCTTCCGGTTATCCAGGAGGCCCCGGTGGACCGATGAGAGGCGGTCAGCACGGCTCGAGAGGGGGTCGCGGTGGTTTCTCGCGCTCCGGCGACGGCGGCCGAGGTGGTGGAGGCATGAGACAGCCGGCCAATTCCAGCTACCAGAATCGCAGTCGTTAAATCGACCGTCGCGTTGTCCCGCCATCGCCACCGCAGCCACTCTTATCATTCACCTTCATCCCAGAAACAAGAAGCATCCAGTGGAAAATATAGCCAATTCTGCCCTTCAACC
>JAPYZD010001349.1:0-21607 GCA_030522725.1 Ichneumoninae sp. B BG-2022a
TTATTATTATGCAAAATTAATCTTCTCAGTACCTTTAGTATACATGATTATTTTCAGATTTTTACACCATCAAGAAGTACTTGCAATTTTCTCTTATTGTTGTCGAACTTATGCGAAGTCAGGGCGCAGCGAGACTCCCTCCTTAAAGATACGACCGTTTCGGTTATCCTGTGGCTGCGAGCAACACTGGTACACGCTCGGAATCCGCCGGTCGACGTAACGGAAAACACTTTGACGACCTTTCACCGTTTCTTTAGCAACCTTGAATATTCGACGCGAGAAAATCCACTCGGTCAGCCACTGCAATGGCTTCGCACCTACCGAGGCCGACGTTGATATTTACCAAGTGTCCTACGCGTTCTGTTTCTCATTGATGCGAAAGTTCCGCGAGCGGGGCTTCGCGACGACTCGGAGTCGAATGAGCAATGTAATGCAATTAATAATACCTCATTTGGCAAAGGGTCGCGCGGGTTGTTACGAATCGAAGTTGGGGGTGGGGGATTCGCCGTTTATCGTTTGACGATCCATTATATGACCATTATATGATCATTATACCATCGGCCGCTTCGACCGGACTTAATTAAATTGGGTCAGTCCGGTAATGTCGAGCGACAGGGTTTATCGGGAAGTAGAAGCGAGCAGGTGGGCGAGGTAAAGGGTATGAGTATAATCGTTGCAAATGATCGTGGCTCACGACGGCAATGACGAAACCGAAATTCCCGTGCGCTTCTACGTGCTTATCGTGACGGATGCGCTATGTAGGGGAGACTGGGGCAAAATGGCACAGCGGTTCAAAACGGGACAGTGAGGGCAAAACTGCATTTTCCAATAATTTTTGGATGACCCATTTTGTCATTGGTGCCTTTACCTTACCGGAATGAAAATAAAACTCTACCGGAATACAGGGCTAGACGGTAGACTAGACGGTAGATTATACGGAATTACAATAAAACCGGAATAGAAGTCTACCGTCTACCCTTGCATTCCGGTAGAGGTTTATTTTCATTCTGGTGGAGTTTTATTTCAATTCCGCTAGAGTTTTATTTCAAATCCGGTAGAGTTTTATTTCAAATTCGGTAGAGTTTTATTTCAAATCCGGTAGACTTTTATTTCAAAACCGGTAGAGTTTTTTTCCCTTTCTGGTAGAGATTTTGGTAGAGTTGTAATATGGTAGAGATGTTTTCTGGTTGAGTTGTTATGTGATCGAGTTGTGAGTAGTAGAGATGTAAATGTGCCCATGCGTGCTCGTCCAAATTTAGATGCGTTTTGCTAATTGCTTTGATAGTTGCGTCCTCTTCCAGTTCGAAAAAATGGTCCGTTGATGACTCGATTAGCGAACGCGGATTGTTTGAGTAAATAAAGGATATGAATATAATCGTTGCAAATAATCGTGGCTCACCACGGCAATGACGAAACCGAAATTCCCGTGCGCTTCTACGTGCTTAACGTGACGGATGCGCTATGTACAGAAGAGTGGGTCAAAACGGACCACTATCAAAAAAATTGCAAAAATTCATCGAGAGACATGCGCGCTCGTCCAAATTTAGGACGAGTCGTCTTTCAACCCTTTGACACTTAATCCTCCTTCCAGTTCGAAAAATGGTCCGTCGATGAGTCGATTAACGAACGCAGATCGATTGACTAAACATAGGATATGAATAAAATCGTTACAAATCATCGTGGCTCACCGCAGGAATGACGAAACTGAAAGTACCGTGCGCTTTTACGTGCTTAACGTCATGGATGCGTTATGTACGAAAAAGTGGGGCAAAACAGACCACTATACAAAAAAATGGCAAAAATGCCTCGAGACATATGAGCGCTGGTCCAAATTTAGGACGAATCTTTTTTTAACCCTTTGACAGTCAAACCGCTGTCTATCTCAGGAAATGGTCCGATGACTCGATTAACCAATGCATATAGTTTGACTAAACAAAGGATATGATGAGTATAATCGTTACAAATCACCGTAGCTCACCACAGCAATGACGAAACCGTAATTTCCGTGCGCTTCTACGTGCTTAACGTGATGGATGCGCTATGTACGGAAGAGTGGGGCAAAACGGACCACGATAAAAAAAATTGCGAAAATTCCTCCATCTTTGAGAAGAGTACTTTTTTAAATATTTTGACAGCCAAGCCTCTCGAGATAAAAAAAAATGGTCCGTCGATGTCTCGATTAAGGAACGCCCAATGTTTGACTGAACGGTTCTATCTGGATTGCAGCGTACGGGAATCGAGAGATAGAGGGATTTTCAGAGAATTAGAGACGATAAGCCCGGACGATAATTGCCAAAGGAATATTATCGTGAAACCCCCCCGTGTCGCTGCAGGGACCTCGGAATGCTCCGCAGTGCGTGGTCGTTGAGCCGCTCGAACGCCAATGTATGTGCTCGACAATTTTTATTTATTTTTCTTCGAACACAATCAGTCATTCAACGAGCGGCTATTGTCGGAGTTCCGCATGTCTCTCGCTCGTCTCAATTATCCGACACGTTATATCGTTACATCATACGGTTACTGTATGCCGATTTATCTCCGGGCGGCACTTGCTCGAAATTATATCGAGTTTCGCGAGTCCTCCCGACGAGTTTCAGAAAGCGATACATGCGCCGACCACATTCCCACTGCGTTGCTCAGGCGTTTCGAATAGAATGGTAACGAAATATTCCGAGCCAGAGGCGCTCCCAGCGACTCCTCGCAGAGATGGAAATTCAATAGAAGAGCAATCTAGTGAATTCCGATACCGGGGAAAAAGAACGAAACGGAAATGAATAAATGTAATAAATTGAGAAGAAGCACCGCAATATTGACGAGGAAGATCTTTCGTATGAACGAGAATTTAAATTCTATGAGTTTTTAGATCTTTTTTGTTGGAATTGATGTAAACAACATACAATATGTAGGTCTTAAGATTTTTTATAGTGACGAACGTATTTTGTATATTTTTGTATGAAGTTTTAAGCGAAGTTCATCCTTGATCGCATAAAGATTATAATGTCGGCGAGTAATACCGACAGTATGGACGAGAATAAAATTTTTATGAAATTATATATATTTTTAAAAAATTTTGTAAACAATATGCAATATGTGAATATATCGAAAATGTAGTTCTTACATTATTTTTAAATGATCAATGTATTTATAAGGAAAGTTTGTCCTCGACCGTATGTCTTATAGTATACGTATTGGCTATTTAGGTACGCAGTTATAGCTTCCGGTTCCTCGGGTGTTATCAGATCCGGGGGAAAGGGTCCCTTGTGATAATGGACAAATTAATTTACCACGAAATATTGTGGGCAGAAGCGTTTCTGGTAACGCGTCGTAGGAATGGAAATTCAATACAAGAGCAATCTAGGGAATTGCGATACCACGGAAAAGAAAACAAAAAAAAAATAAATATAATCTATTGAGAATAAGCCATGTCATTCTGACAAGGTACGGACGATAGTATGGACGAGAATAAAATTTTTATGAAATTATATATATTTTTAAAAAATGTTGTAAACAATATACAATATGTAAATATATCGAAAATGTAGTTCTTACATTATTTTTAAATGATCAATGTATTTATAAGGAAAGTTTGTCCTCGACCGTACGTCTTATCGTATACGTATTGGCTATTTAGGTACGCAGTTATAGCTTCCGGTTTCTCGGGTGTTATCAGATCCGGGGGAAAGGGTCCTTTGTGATAATGGACAAATTAATTTACCATGAAATATTATGGGCGGAAGCGTTTCTGGTAACGCGTCGTAGGAATGGAAATTCAATACAAGAGCAATCTAGGGAATTGCGATACCGAGGAAAAGAAAATAAATAAATAAATAAATGTAATCTATTGAGAATAAGCAGTGTAATTCTGACGAGGAATGCCATATAGTTTGTACGAGAATTCAACTTTTATGAAAACGGACATTTTGTTTCAGCAAATTTCAGCAAAACAATGTTCAACATTGAGTTCTTAAATTGTTTTAAGTGACCAACGTATTTGTCAGCACAGTTCGTCCTCCACCGTGTATAAAATTGCTATAAGCCATAAAATAATCCGTCGCGAGGGACCAATTCGTGAGAGTCGTTGCGCAATTCTAGCCTTATCGCGCAAGTATCATCTTACAGCTATTTTGGTACGCAGTTGTGACTTCCGGTTGCTCTGGTGTTATCAGATCGGGCCGGTCTCTTATGATAATGAAAAACTAATTTACCGCACGAACGAGAATTAAAATTTTATGAGACGACACTTTTTTCAGGACTTCTGCAAAACAATATACAACGTGGAGTTCCCCAAATTTGTTGAAGTGACCAATGTATCTGTAAGCCAAGTTCGTCCTCGACCGTATAAAAATAACCGTATAGACGAGAATTAAAATTTTATGCGATTATACTTTTTGTTCGGAATTTTTGCAAAACAATATACAATATGGAGTTCTTAAATTTTTTAAAGTGACCAACGTGTTTATAAGCTATAAAATTGCTATAAACCATACATAATCGTCTGTCGCGAGGGACCAATTCATGAGGGTCGTTGCGTAATTCTACCTTTGTCGAATACGTATCATCTTACAGGTGAACGAGAATTAAAATTTTATGAGATTCCACTTTTTTCGGAATTTCTGCAAAACAGTAGACAATGTGGAGCTCTTAAATTTTTTTGAAGTGTCCAGCGTACTTATCATTGAAGTTCGTCCTCGATCATACACAAAATTGCCATAAGCCATACACAATCGTCCGTCATAACGTCGTTGCTCAATTCTAGCCTTATCGTATCGTACAGGTATTTTGGTACGCAGTTATAACTTCCGGTTCCTCTGGTGATATCAGCTCAGAGGGGGGCCTCTTACGATAATGAAAAACTAATTTGCGACCGCTGACATTGGTACGAGAACGATAATTGATTTCCTGAACACGCGTTCGTGACCGCACTTCGGCTGATTAAATTCATCGGCGATTGGCCACGAAATGTTTTTCGGGCGGACTCTCGGGCGTCCTTACCGACGGCCTGCAGGCGCTTCCGGTATGCGAGCGACATGCTCGATCGATTGAAATAACAACGACGCAAAAAAAAAAAAATCGATTCACCGCGCGTTCCGCAACTCGAGCATGGAGTTGTTCATCGGCGTTTACGAAGGCGAGAAAGACACGCACGACTCGATACCTCAAGTTGATTTACGACATTGAGTCTGTAGCTTCGCGTGATTCCGGATATCCCGGGGTCGAGCAGATGCGTGCTATCGTCGTTTTTAGGTGAAAATTTTCCGTACGGATGGTCCGCCGATTGCCACGATTGGCGCTTGACTATAACAATAGGAATTTTTTTTTTATTCGCTTCGTTAAACACGAAGTCGCGCCGTTATTGTGTCGTTATAAGTTGGACGCATTTGTATCTCTGTCAGGCTGCGACTCTCCACCCGACCATCCCTCGTGCATCAAAACTCTACGGGGAAATAACTGTACTGAAAAACAAAACAAAAAATCCATATTTATATGTCTATCTCGTTAAAACTTTGCCGGCAAATTTCTACCACAGCACAGGAAAAAAAAGCTACCGGTGCGAAGTACGCAGGCACATGTGCGTCCAAGAAAATCTCCACCGGAATAAAATAAAATTCCACCTCTACCGGTGTAACGTTCGCAACTACTTTAACGCTCTCGACGACTCGCTTCTCTGCCGCGTGCTGTATGATCGTTACAAAGCAAAGTGCTCCGTGTAACTGAACGCGCGATATTTTTCAGTGCGGCATGACGGCCGGAGACACCGCTCGCTCACCGGCTATGAGATACGCGTACGTGAAATCACGTGGAATCCTCGCGTGATCGAGTAGAAAGTCGCTCCCGGACTTTATGTACGAATGCGAATGGCTTGTGTCTAGTTTCTTATTGACGCCACCGGAGTTACGAGTATCGAGGATTCTTTTCTGCTTCGCCGCAGTCTGTGCGGATATAAATTTTAATTGCAACACCATTAAAATTTTCGATCGACTGTTGTAAATATTATATGAGACGATGGTTTCGGTTGGGTTGAAAAATTTCGATTAACCCTAGAACTCATGTATGTTTTTTTTCTACCGTCTCACTCGTGATTAGACATCTACCCCACGCGTTTTTTTTCTACGTACAAGCGTAGTATGAGCAGTAAATGGAGTTTGCGGCACATGAATCTCTTCGTTTTTTTAGTAAGGAAGAGAACGACATTCGGCACATTTTATTTTTTTAAGTTTAGGGTGCGAAAATCACACTTAAAGTCCAAAACGTAACGAAAATTGCCAAAATCGCATTTTTGCGAACATAAATTGTAGTTTTTTTTTTATAAATGTCCCGACTTTCAAAATCCCCATTGTATTCCGTTCAAAAAGTCTAATTATTTGGATATATGAAAATGAGAAAAAGCCGAAAATTCGTAGTATGGAAAAAATGTATGAAAACCCAAAGAAATTGGTTTTGCATGGGTTTTAACATTTATTTTTCTTGAAACGTTGGAGGTTATTTATCATAATGATAATTATGATAAATAATTAGAAAAATGATTAAAAACTACTAAACATTATTAAAAAAGAAAATTGTTCCCAGTCGATAATGTCAATTTCTATTTTAGGAAGGCAGTTTCAACATCGTCTGGGGTGGTTTACTACCCCGTACATGAGTTCAAGGGTTAAAAAATATTAAAACGTGTTTAAATGTGGATTTACATTTCGTTACGGTACACTCATTAAACAGGTATCGAAATATCTTTTGCTTCTCCGCACTCTTCACAGATATACATTTTAATTGTATTACAATGAAATTTTCGGTCAACTGTTATAAATATTGGGACGATGTTCAAATTTAGTTAGATTTTGTTAGATTTTAGATTCAGTTTACTATACAAAATTTCGCGGCGATAGAATTGGATTGCGATGGCTCGGGACACGTGTTATCTGGAGACCAAAGGATTGAAACGTATTTCATTGTGAATATACAATTCTGTACGGTACATTCACTTAATGTCTCCTACAGATCCACGAGGTTTCAATAAAATCGAGCAAACAACAGCTTGCAGTAATTACTGAATTCTATGGGTGTCATTTGCCCCGCAAAGTATTGTCGTCAATAAACCCGTGTCGTTCTCACTATCGCATACATACAAGCCGCGAAACGCGTTAGCCCCACTTCTATGAAGATTCTTATTGACGTTACAGCCATCGAGATTTGTCTGGTTCTCCGCTATACAGATACACATTTTAATTGTAATACGATGAAAATTTTCATCGATGTTCGATACAGTAGAATTTAGTTATATTTTAGGTTTAGTTTAGGATACTAAATTTCGCCGCGATAGAATTGGATTGTTTAAACGTATGTATACATATTCAATGTCTTTTACAGATTCATAAAGTTTCAATAAAATCGAGTAAACAATGACTTCTAGTAATTCTATGGGCGTCATTTGCCACGCAAAGTGTCCCCTACAGTAAACCCAACTCGTTTTCACTATCGCATACAGACAACTCGTGAAACGCGTCAGCTCGTCAACGCTAAACGCTTCGCTATTATTGGACGAATTTATACCCGGAGTCAACCCACTTAGGCGACTTTAAAATGCCTTAAATGAACCTTATGGATGTATATTCGATATACAATAATTCAATTTTTATCGCATTTATTCAATCTCACTGACGTATTACTTTAATCGTCGCTATCGAATGTACCGTGAAAAACCATTGAACTAACTAATTTCACGGTCGATCGGAGCAAAGCGGCATTGAAGTTTACAAACAAAAAAAAATCTACGAGACCTTCCAAACGCGGAAGTTGGATAATTGTTCCTGCTGTTATTTCTGTTTGGCTCTGAGTACTCGAAGAAATAAACCGCACACCGACTAAGTGACTTTAATGCGAACTAACTGCATTACAACTTTTTTTCCTCGGCAACGATTTACCTTTGAGGAAAAACATATCGAATTTCCCTTCGTGTATAAAATCAATGGATACAATAAAAACATTATAATTAATAGATAGATTCAATGAATGAAAATCAATAGATGGATTCAACGAATCAAAATTGATAGATAGATTCTATAAATCAAAATCAATAGAAAGATCAATAGACGGGCGTCATACTATGGAATTTCTTGAAATTTCGATGATTCCATGACAGATATTTTTCCCCTGATATTTCCCAATTTCCCCGGACCGCAGTAACCACGGACGAATTCTCGAGTTCGATAAGATGGGTGTCGATCGTTTAAACGCCGAAATTTGTTCGAATGAGAAAATTTGTTTGGGTGGAAACCCCGGCAGTTGGGTAACACCGTTTGGCTCTGATTCCTCGAAGGAAATAAACCACACACCAATTGAACGACTCCGATGGTAACTAATTACATGACAGCTTTTTTTCGGAAACGATTTACCTTCGAGGAAAAGCGTATTGAATTTCTCTCCGTGTATAAAATCAATACATAGATTCAATAAATCAATATCAATAGGTAGATTGAATAAATCAATATCAATAGATAGATTCAACAAATCAATACCAATAAACAGATTCAATAAATCAATATCGATAAATGGGCGCCCAACGGTGGAATTTTTTGAAATTTTGCTGATTCTCTGAATAATTTTTATTCCCTGCCATTTCTCGGTTTTTCCGGACCGCGGCAACCACGAACGAATTCTCGAGCTCGGTAGAACGGTTGTCGAGCTTTTGAACGCTGAAATTTGTTCGAGTGAGTAAATTTGTTTGGATTAAGACTCACCAGTCGGGAAACAGCTCGGCAGCATTTGCGAGTATATCTCGCAGCAGTGTTGTGGCCGGTGGAACGTGGGGAAGCACGACCGGTGCGAAAACACCGCAAACCCCGGAACCGCGTCCGTGTCTCGCCTCGTACTTGCTGAGATAGTTTACGAGATAGCCGAACAGACGATAGTGCGAGGGCGGCAGAGTTCCCAAAAGTTCCTTCGACTCGTTTATCCACATCTCATGGTTGTTCGCGAATTCTTCTGCAAATGAATCAAACAAACTTTAATTCTTTATATTATTTTTGCAATTATTTTCAACACTGCGCTTCTCATGTATATATTACGAGAAAACATTTCGCGGCAGTTTACTCGCTCAAAACGTTTTAATAAAATTTATAAGGAATGAAAAAAAAGCAATGTCTTTTTCATAGACAATTTTAGATCCTTCTGCAAATAATTCTAACAAATTTGCATATTCGCAAACGACAATAATTTGAATCCGTTTTTTTCTAATTGCTTTGACAATTATTTTCTACACCGGGCTTCTCAAATACAAAATACGACAAAACGTTTGAGGTT
The DNA here is from genome assembly GCA_030522725.1 of Ichneumoninae sp. B BG-2022a. Taxonomy (NCBI): domain Eukaryota; kingdom Metazoa; phylum Arthropoda; class Insecta; order Hymenoptera; family Ichneumonidae; species Ichneumoninae sp. B BG-2022a. The sequence continues at coordinate 9,295 of JAPYZD010001349.1, forward strand.
CAATCACTCGAAACTTTTTAATGAATTTTATGAAAAAACAATTAAAAAAAAACCAATGAATTTTTCATAGACAATTTTAGATCCTGCTGCAAATAATTCTAACAAATTTGCACATTCGCAAACGACAATAATTTGCATTCGTTTTTTTTCTAATTGCCTTGACAATTATTTTCTACACCGGGCTTCTCAAATGCAAAATACGACAAAACGTTTGATGTTTAATCACTCGAAACTTTTTAATGAATTTTATGAAAAAACAACGAAAAAAATCAATGAATTTTTCATAGACAATTTTGGGCCGCCATTCGTCGATTACTCAGACGTCGATACGAGTAATTTAATTTAAAAATATATATATATATATATTAATCGAACGTACGTTCATGAAGTTCGAGCAACCGACCGACGAGAGCGGACGGCACGAGGGGCTGGGGTAGTTCCTTGAGATATTGTCGGAGGAGCGTAGCAGCGGTCGGTGGGCATGCCGCAGCCTCGAGATCGGCGTCGCCGCGACGTTCGAAAGCTGTCCTGAGTCGTTCGGTGAGCCGAGGGCTGCCGCCGGATAGTCGAAAAACGGAAGCGCTCTGAAAGCCGTTCAGCTCGATGTAGGTGCACAGACGATGCACCACGTACGGCACGCCGGTGTCGAGATAAGACTCGACGAGGTCCAGCCTCGTGCCGAATACGCGACTGGAACTTCCGCCGCGTCCGAGAAGTGAGCCGGCCAGAACCCGCTTAACCCTGGCCAGACGAGACTCGTCCTGCGCATATATAACGACCACTCAATTCCAATAATAACAGACAACCGATGCTATTTCCATCAATCGGCGACGTAATCGAGGATTATTTGTGCCTTGGAGGGAATCAAGTGAACGCTGGTCCTGCTGGTAATACCGATCGGATTTATCGCGGACTAATAAAAATGTTATGCTAATTTTTTTATTGGGAAGGTGATTCTGTTTTCGGGCGAGTAATTTGTAAAGAAAGGGTAAATGGATCGGTTTATGAAGTCATTACGTTTGCAAGCTGGACGACACATTTACATCTCTACCACTCTATCATATTACAACTTACCAAAATCTTTACCAGAAAGTTAAAAAACTCTACTAGAATCGAAAGAAAACTCTATTGGACTTGAAATAAGACTCTACCGGAATAGAAATAAAACTCTGCCGGAATACACAGCCTTGAATTGCGGTAGAGTTTGATTTCAATTCCGGTGGAGTTTTATTCCAAGTCTGGTAGAGTTTTATTTTGATTATAGTAGTTTTTTTATTTTCTGGTAGAGAATTTAATATTTTTAAAATTTGCGCCGGAGTAGGCCGATGTCACCTTTCATTCTTTTCTAATTTCTCGATAAAAAAATATAATGAAATAAATTAGAAGTTTTTTTTACTTAAAAAAATAAAAAATGTATTTAGATTTATTCATTTTTTTTATCATAAATAATTATAAATAATGTTTTCAAATCTAATAAAAATGTTTAGTGCTTTTAAATCAGTTTGGTCATATAAACAATAGCGGGCCCAATCCAAGATGTGAAGGGTTAGAACCAGGTCGGAATGGTAGAGAATGCCCCTCATACGAAAAGGGTAAATCGATCGGTAAAGAAAATTATTGTGTACGAAAGCTGAAACTATATGAAAGGGGACGACTCGAATCGGCATATCGAATAACAGGCATTATCAGCACATATCAATTTGATGAACAATTAAATATTTAAAAATTTTGCGCCGGAGTGGGCCGACGTCATCTTTCATTCTTTTCTAATTTCTCGATAAAAAAAACAATTAAATAAATTAGAAGTTTTTTTACTTAAAAAAATAAAAAATGTATTTAGATTTATTCATTTTTTTAAACATAAATAATTATGAATAATGTTTTCAAATCTAATAAAATTTTTTAGAGCTGAAGGACCAAGGTCGATGGCTCGTTAGCGGATATTGTTACCAAATATATATGTCACCAAACCAAATGTAACATACATGAATGATCGACAACCAATGTAACATCTCGCTAATAAATTACTTGTACTACTACTAAAATTTTTTACTGCTTTTAAGTCAGTTCGGTCACATAAACAATAGCGGGCCCAATCCAAGATGTGAAGGGTTAGAACCAGGTCGAAATGGTAGAGAATGCCCCTCATACGGAACAAGTAAATCGATCGGTAAAGAAAGTTATTGTGTACGAAAGCTGAAACCAAATGAAAGGGGACGACTCGAATCGGCATATCGAATAACAGGCATTATCAGCACATATAAATTTGATGAACTAACAAGAACACTGATTTATTTACCTTGTCGCTTGTCTGTTGACGAGGTCGAGTGGGACTGGACGATGAACCATGATGATGATGGTGATGAAGAGGTTCTTGCTGAGGGCGTCTCATCCCACTCCGTCTGCACCGCGACCCACTGCCGCACTGCCGAAAGTTTATTCAATCGCGGCGTTAGTCGACAGCTAACGGAGAGAATCATTATAACTACATGGTACATGGCCACTCTGTTTATCACCTCGAACTCGGTATCGTAAGTTTTAATGAAGCATAAAATAATTGTCATTCATCAATCCGTTAACCGAAATATTTAAAAAATGATTTTTTGCGTTAATTGCGTGGAAAAAAAAATAATCTGCCTTTGATTTTTTTTTGCTGTCTGCATTCCATTTGTCGTGAAGTGATGTTTATAACTGGCATGAAAACCAGATTACTGACTCTCGGAAAAATATCGATATTATTTTCAAATCATTCACGGAGCACATACAGTGTTAAAAAAGGAATTGTACATTTAATGCATCGAACTGCACATTTTCATGCAAAACTGGTACATTCAATTTAACGTACATCCATAGTAGAATTAAAGTAAATGATTAAAAGTAAGGTATTTATAAAATGCATAATATACTGTACGTTAATTGTTCATCACAATTGCACAGGAAATTTAATATACCAGTTTACACATAAAAATGTCCAGTACCAGTGCATTAAATATCATAGAATTTTTTTTTAGTACACGGACGATTTTTAAAAAGGGTTTCATTTATCCCCAAGTTTACCCGGCACTCGAGTCAGGTCAGTTCGACGAGCGTCGGTCAACCCTGGGAACGGCCTTGGAGCGTCGATAAAAATATGCTGAAGGTTCGATCAAAGGGTTTTCCCTCGCTCAAATTGACCGTCGCCGTTGCATCGGTGAAACTTCCAAAGCTAATAATCCGGTAGAGCCGCAATTGGCCGTCGCGATAACGCAGAATCGGAAATCGATGAATTACTTTTTTTTTCGTTTTCCCGATAACCTGGACGGATATCGAATGAAAATTGTATTACGTGTACGTGTGGGGATCGTCGAAACTTACAATACACTCTCTCGCGACTCTCCACAGATTGAAGTATGCCGAATTCAGTCTGGAGGCCGTGGAGAACGGCACGCTCAGTCGAATAAGCCTCCCGGCCCTCGTCGGCCACCCTCCTCGCCTGCTACACTTTCTCGTACCGTTTGCAACCTCGTCCAGATTATATAAATCCGTTTTCATTCACTCTTCACGGAGTTTTGTCACTGGCTTTTTCTTGTTTCTTTTTGTTTTCTCGAAATAGTATCATTTATTTATTTCTCTATCGGTGCAAGCGCGATACGACGAAAAATATAACTTTTTTTTCTTTTTTTTTCTTTTTCACGCTCGACCGAATCGTTTGAAACAGCGATGGCGAAGGAGAGACAGAGGAGAAGCTTTGGAGTTTTTGATTTCGTTGGTGTTGTCAATTGTGTGTTGTTTCGTCGTTTAATGCGAAACGGGCGCCTGCTCACGCGACGCGTATCGGCGAAAACGGTAAATCGTGAAAATCTACGAGTTCCGGGTTCATGTCCCTATCACGGCACATCATAAGTCCCTTCCGTAAGGCGAAGGGCCACTGCCTATGGTTGCTTCAGGAAGTGCGTCGAGACCAGGCGTAGCGTAAGCATCGAGGGTCGGCAGCGACGATTTGCTAGTGCTAGGTCACCACCGGTTCGCTAATGGGCCTGGCATCGTCTCAACACCGCGACGGGCTCTTCTTCAATAAACCTGATCTCTGTAAACAAAAAAAACAACAAAAATAAAATCAAAATATGCCATTTTCCGTTGGCATATATAAACTGCAAATACGTCACATCCAGTTTGAAAATCTCATTTTTCGGCCGAAAAACCGCAGTACGTCACTTCCGGTTTGAAAATATCACTGTAAAAAATGTCTGCATCGAAATTAATGTACTTGTATTGGAAGCTTTTATGCATAACCTAGTATAGTAAATTTAATATACAAATGTTGTGTAAAATAAATGTACGGTAAATAAAAAATAATAAAAAAGTGGTATTTTTAATAAAAAAACTTTAATAGTACTAAATGTATTTAAAAATTACTTTAAAACTACGGTATTTTACATAATATGTGTGCATTAAATTTAATATACTGGTTTAAATGAGGTTCCAATATCGGTAAATTAAATTTACAATTTTTCTTAACAGTGATCATTATTCGACCGGAAGTGACGTCATACCAGAAACACATTACTTCCGATCTGAGAATATCATTTTTCTGCTGGAAATGACGTACTCCCGATGTGATGTTACTTCCGGTCGAAAAATGAAATCTTTAAACCGGAAGTAACTTATTTCTGGTACGACGTTCACTTCCGCTAAAAAAATGGCATTTTCAAACCGGAAGTAACGTATTTGGAAAAAAGACATTTTCGAACCGGAAGTAACGTATTTCCGATACGACGTCTCTTCCGGTCGAAAAATAATATTTTCAAACCGGAAGTGATCTCCGGTAAAATTTCGGAAATAAAAATGTCTAGTTTCTGAACTCTACAGAGAGGGCGCGAAGCGCCTGACCCACAACAACCAGCTAGTTATATAAATAGCAGATATTAAAAATAATCGTACAGTTACACGTTTTGTAATAACAATATCAAGCCATGGTAACATTTTACGAACTTCGCCTACAGTTACTTTATCGTTTAAGAATAGATAATTATAAACGCGTGATCGATGTGACAATAATTAAAAAATATATATATATCATATATATGCATGTCGACATTCGACACATTGTTTTTCAGAGGCGTTAACTCCCGCCGACCAGTCGACGAGTCAAATGAAATATAATACGAATATACTTTGAGAATTATGGAACTTTAAACCGAACGAAGTATACGCTCTTCATTCCGTCATCCACTTTAGTATTTACAATTTCTCGAATGACCGTCAACGAAGCCCTTCGTCCGGCCACTAAGCAGATCCGTTAGGAGACTCCACGCGGTGAAGCCCGAGTTCACGACTACGTAATAATACCTCTGTTATACGTAAAATACTCCTCGGCAATTCCGTAAATAGATCGAGACTAACGCGGCCGCCAGCTATTACACTCGCAAATAGAAACTGTAATAATTGTCGCCACTTGCGACTGTGATAATTATCGTAATCGAAGTTTCGCAGCAGTGTTACGAGGACTAATCGATCCGCTGTGCACAGCGGTGTAGCGAACCTTCCCGAAGTCTCGCCAAGTTCAATTGCATTTCCTTGCCCCCACTCCGCGGGGAGGAAAGCTATAGTCATAAAGAGCATCGGCACGAACGTCATCGGGATTTTCGTTCTCGAAGATAAATCTAACTAACCAACTGCTGTCACGCGGCCACGATCGAATTTATGCTGTGCAAAAACGAACGAAATTGGAAAACAAAACAGATCGATAGACGTCACGCGATTCGGGACCTGAATTGGGAAGCTTCGAGACGTCTCCGCAACCGTCCGCGTTCAGCACGCCTAGCGCACGATGTAAACAAGCTCCCGAACCCCTCTTCGCCCGTTCGTCGGTAAATTTAACCAAATTGGCCAGATCGCTGTCGTTCGTTTATTTATCAGAGGTGAAAGTCCGTTCACGTAAAGATGCGATTTTAATTAATATACCAAATAATTTCAACAAACACTATCGGGAGTGCGAGTTGTGTGCGAAAACGATGAGAGACAATTGAGGTTAACAATTTTTTCGGCCACTCGTGAACGCGAAATCTCACACGCTCTATCCCGGAAGTCGAAAGAACAAAAAAAAACCGGTGTTTTCGCGTAACGAGGTAGCCGACAGGAACGAGGTCTTACGTCGGGTAGGTTTTATCGAATTCGTACCCGAGGCTAACGTACCCTGTGGCACAGATCGATCGGTGTATAAAGCTGGATATACACGGTACAGCCGCAGAGAAACATTGTGTCGGAGCACGTTGCACGTGAGGGAGATAGATCGTAGATTAACCCGCAGGCTGCCCAACACTGCAATCGCGAACGATCGTGGACGTTGTAAAGTTGCAAAATATTGTAACGTAAAAACTGAAGGCGTTTTTGGATCGACGAATTATATTCTCGAAGCAACGAGTCGACTCGTCCAATAAAAAATCGTAAATTCCTCTGTTGAGATCCACCGGAAGTAATAAAAAAATAAATAAAAAAGAATATAACATATCTTTATGTTGGTCACGTGCCGCGGGTCAACTGCGCACAAAAAAATTGCCTAATACGCTGTAATTTGACGATTCGAGAAAGCATAGCGTTTCGGTCAATGGAGAGTAAAAACGCCGAGAGAAACTCTCCCGTGATAACGTGCCTTCGCGCATCGGGCTCGATGGATTCTCGAATGTGAAGAAAATAAATATTGCGTCATCGAGGAAGAGTTCGCCGGAGCTGCGATTCGTCGGGGATGACCGAACGGATGAGAGTAAGAGAAACGGATATATAGATTATTACCTGAACGAACAAACGATGCTCATGCCGACCGTCCAGTCATATCTGTCGCAACGACAGTGTCTCACGTTTCTCACTGGACAACTAAACGCGCCTAAACGTTCGTACAAATAACGACAATAATCGCGAGTGTTTATACTAACTCGGAGAAATATTTCGTCAGCAACCGCTCTGCCGATGGGACTATTGTCGCCACCCCGCGGTAGTATCAAACGAAAACTGCACGTATCGCGCCCCGCTTCCGCCAACGTACCCCTTAGCACCAGAAATAGTGCAAGGGCGCATGCACCCCCGCGCGAAATCAATAGAGACCGCGCGGTCGCGTGAGATACGTGCTCCGGCGGTGAAGCCGAAGGCAAGGAAGAGCGTGGAGGTAGGTGTAGAACGACCACGACGCTCTCGTCCACGTTTGTTGACGAACGCGTCGGTGTAAACAATCGGGGTGTCCGCTGGACGATCGGTGGCGGCGGGTGCGGGGGGGGGGGGGGGGGGGGGCAGGAGGAGGGAGAAATAAAACTAGGGGAAATAAACGCGTCCTCTTGTATAGGAGAAAATAGGTAATGCGAAGATGCCAAACAAAATTCGTTAATGCGAATGACAAAAAGATTGTATGATGTAAAGGAACTATACATGGAAATCAATGACAAAAGTATTCGATGTTTCGTTGCGATGCATTGAAATAAGAATCCCTAACATCGAAACTAGGATGCTGGGATATGAAACGAAAGTTATTTGGTTGCAATTCCGGGACAAAGGCATTCCATCGGGAAGGCCGAAACTCGGTCATTGCGCAGCGAGTGGCATCATTGACGAGCGAGCGAATGAGAGACGCAGTTTCGACGAGCCCATTCCCGAATCCGGTGCAACTTTGCCGAGTCGGTTTTATGGGTGACCTTCAACTTCGGACCCTTTCATGCACGGGAGGACGCAACGTTACCGCTCCTGCTACGCAGTCTCGTCCCTACCGAATGCCGACTCCCCTCGCGCGGCCTCGTTCGTTCTCTCGCAATTTTCTCTCCGCCGAAAGCCCATTGAACGACGAGGACCATGAATGGGGTTGCGCCGAGAGGACTCCCCGGAATCCACGCTCTGATGACTCTCCCAATGCGTTGGACCAATCCCCAACGCAGAGTGCACTTTATGCCATACTCGAGTTATCGACCCGATTCTCTCACCTCCCCCCCCCCCTTTTACAGTCTCGAGCTTTTGCGTGTCTTCTCGACGATTTAGTCACGCAATAAGTAGGCTAAACTAAAGCTTCGTTAAACTGCGGCGTAGATCAAATTCTTTTCTACACTACAACGTTCTAAGGTTGCGGTTTTTTTCGCGTAAATATTAAAAATTATGCTCTACCTTACCGATGGGGGTCGTTAGATTATTTACGCATTCCTTCATTGCGCATCGCACTTGGAATATAATTGATATAATTACAAATATATATAATTAATATTATTTACAAAATATTATTAATTTTCGCTGTATTGAAACGGAGATATAGCGGGTTTGGGACAATCGTACCGCATAGAAGAAAAACATCGCGATTCCCACAGAAGTGCGATGTTTCGTCGAGAAGTTTCGAAATCTATTATGAATCGTTATAGATTGTTCGCGGTGAACGAACTCGTGGCCAACTCTGCATGTCGCACATACTGTGTTGTGTATCGTCGTGTGTAAGTCCATTGGCCTTTTATATACACATATTTACGAGCGATCCCGATATGTAAAATCAGGGACAATCGTATTCATACGATATGTGGTATATAAGTTTCAAGATATAGCAATTTCAACAACACGCAGCCGTACGTCAAGAGTCGACTAAGCGATTTTGGATGCACTTTTTTGCACCAAGTGTTGAACCGGTTTTAGATAAAAACTTATTTAACGTGAAAAAATTGAAATGTTCGAAGATTATTACAAACATACTTACATTTTGCGTGGGAATCGATTGGAGTTGGGTTCCACGGGGGAGAAAACGTCATTTTCTTCCGCCGCGATCAGAAATCTTCGAATTTTTACATCGTATCTGTATAAAAATTTTTTTTTAAATAAAGGAAATTTACAAACGTCAATGTCAAACGGGAGTAATTTTGAACGGTATTTCATGCCGAATGTTATACACGCGAACACCCGAAGATCGACTCTCAGCGGGAACGGGCCAGAAGGATTTTTCTTATCACTTAAATTGCAAGTTCAACATTTTTATTAATTTGTATAAAGAAATTGTCTCATCTACCATCAAAAGGTAAACAATAATATATTATATCAAAAAATAAAATATTATACAAAAATAAGATTGTGCAGCATCCGTGAATGAAGATAACAATCATCAGTGTTATTTTTCACCTTTTCCTTCACTGTTATTATGCACTAATAATCTAATAAGTATAGTAGATATATCATATATGTATAACCACACCTGCAATTACTTCAATTTCAACACGAGTGCAAATGGCCTTCACGAATACAAACATTTTTGCAATATCGTACATCTAACATGTGCAGCCGCTCGAAATCTAAAACTTCAAATATTTATCGGCATTTTTATTGTGAAAAAAATGCATTTCATCGTTGACGATAGCGAAAATAATTTAAATCGTTGAAAAAAATAAATCCAAACGAAAAAGAAAATTCACAAGCAAGATCATTGATCTTGTGAGACTAGTTTTACCCAACTCGCTGTGGCGTATTAGTAACGCCGATATTGCCAAATAATCGATCGTAATGGGAACTACGATCATGCTGATATTGCAGAATGGTCAAAGTTACGTCGATATGAATATAAAATCAAATAATTTGCCATCTCAGCATGTTGGATCACGCAAAGTGCTCAGTTGCTCAGACGTGAAAAAAGATCAATGTATAAGTGCAATGCATCGAAGTCCTGAATGATATCATGCGTGCACTAGTCACAGTCTTGTGTACTTATAAAGCAGTTATACGAAAAACATCGGATTGTGCCGGAGCATGTCGGGATTGATCGTCATTTTGGTTCGTTGCTCCTCCTCGAGATTGTTCAGACGAATTTTGACGCTGAAAAAGTAAGTTTTATAAGTATAAATATTTCTAAAAAATTGGTGATTGTACAGGTAATTGATAATTTAGTATTCGACAGTTTTGCTCACTCGTTGGTAAGCGCGCGAGCCCTGAAGGCAGCGAGATGAGCGTAGTAGGTCGGCGCTGGATAACTGACGGAGCGAGTGCAACGCGAGAACATGTGACACAGATAGTAGGTCAGTTTTTCAATCTCGTCTTCCGACATGTCACTGTCGTCCCAGAGGCAGCGATACTTCGTCGGTCTGGCGGTTCCCTGAAAAGAACGATCCAAGTTGATTGATGAAACTTGTAGTTTGAAAGAAAGCTCATTTTATTATGAAAAAAAATTATGTTCGTAATTGGGAAGGGTTACCTGAATACTGACGTGCGAAACGAGATAAAAGTCTATGTGCGACGGATGAGTTATATCAGTGTCGACTACGGTTCCGGCTTGAACGTTGCCGTTTTTATCGTCGGTGTTTTTCGGGTCGGTCGGAAACAGACGGATGTGATGGCGTTTCTGTACAACCAAGAATGTTATCTTCGGCTCGTACTTGATACCGCCGCCAACTTTACGACAAGCGTTTCGGATAGCTTGAAGTTCATGATGCATAACTTGCGGAAATTGACCCTCGCTGACACCATCCCTGCAATACGACAAAACAAGAGCGATTGCTTCAATCTTTGCAGTTTAGAGACTCAAGACATAAACTTCTTTGGCGACGAAAGAATGCGTTGATGCATGCATCTTTACCGGTAGAAGATTATGCGTTCTGGCTTCTGATTGGTACTCTTATAGAAGAATAGTAATTGTTCCCTCATGATTTGTTCGAGATGTAATATTATCTCAGTTTTAGGAGGCTGTAGATGTATCTTGACATTGTATTTGAACGCTTCGGCGCAGTGGCTCGCGGCAACCTGCGACAGAGTAAGAGGAATTAGTACAATTTTGGAAGTGAAATTATTGATAATTTGACTTGATACATTTTTCAAATTTTCAAAAATGTCTGGTTGCATGCGGTAATTGTTACCGGTGCAGTACTTTTCAGTGTTGTATGTAAAAAAAAAAAAAAAAAAAATACCGCTGCTATGGAAGGAATGCCCATGGAATCTGGCGAGGGGTGGGTCACGTCCGCACCTACGATCATGCAAGGTCTGCTAAGACAAGAAGGCCTAAAACAAATACATTTTTATATAAATATCAAATTTTTTCTCAGACGCCCCGAAAAGTATTTTCGCGACGCCTCAACTTACTTCTTTCCCGTCTCGAAAATCTGATTCGTCCCGTCCAACTTGGAGTTAATTTTGCGCAGGATATTTCCAACCGTGGCATCATTCATCTTTTTCTCCACGGTGGCCGCCTTGAGACATTGGGTCAGAATGCCCACATTCAATTCCGCAACCTGCTTCACTTTGCCTGAAAGTCGATACGAAATGTAGCGTTGAGTGCTTGTGAATGATCTTTAAAAAAACTGAAACTTGCGCGATTGCTTACCATAGATAGGACCAGTTTTGTCCGGTACGATGACTATGATAAGCTTCAGTCTCTCGGCTTTTTTTTCGTTGAAAAATTGAACAATTTCGCGTATATCTTGAAACGGAGCTCTTATTTTTCTGAAAGGAGTTAGCGGTTTTCCGATTTCCATGCCAACCTGTTCCGCTGTATAAAGCGAGAAAAATAAATCTATACATTCTTGAACCTTGAACGTCACATTTGACTTCGAGCGAGATAGATATCGGGAACATAATATTACAAACCTCCATGCTTCAAATGATTCACCAAATCTCTGAGACGGGCATCTTGAGTTCTGTCGTTCAGATTGAGAATCGTCCAGCTGTTGTCCGGCAGACACGCAGCCGTGTGAAAACTGTTGGTTCGCCAGACTCCCTTTCTCACGGATATATCGCTCTTATCGAACAATGTCGGTGGATTGAGAACGCGAGCCTTGACAGTTTCGAATGCTCCACCGACGGTAATCCCGAACTCCCTCATGGCTGGATCTTCGTTGAATTTCATTTTCGAGAACTACGGAAAGATCGTAATATGTAACGTTACGAAATTAACTCCGAACATCGAAATTTCCTTTGATGCAATTTACTCACGCCTTCCATAATCTTTGCCTTGCGTGCTGCGGTATTTGTCGCAGCGTACTTTATCATAGTGGATCTCTGACGTTCATCCAGCTTCCTATTAGTCGCCTGGTCGGCGTCGATTGTGCAAAGCTGCAAAAAAATTCGAGCGTACAAATAAAAGTAAAAGTTTGGTTTGGTGGAGCGTACGAGCACTCAGTCCTGATGGACCATTGTACTCGGGCCTTGTGGGGCACTCGCGATGCCTTAATTGTCCACGTTGTGTTCCTCAGACGCGGAATACAACCGACAGGCGTTGTTCGGATCTTTCTTGACTTGACGACTTTCTTCGTAGGGATTACTGGTTACACAGGGTATCATGGTCAGTCCCCCGTCCCCCAGCATCCCTTCTTGGGGTTACCGGTAGCACAGGGTGTCCTGG
>JAPYZD010001350.1:0-29525 GCA_030522725.1 Ichneumoninae sp. B BG-2022a
AATGTTCATAGTCAATGTTCATAGTCAATGTTCATAGTCAATGTTCATAGTCAATGTTCATAGTCAATGTTCATAGTCAATGTTCATAGTCAATGTTCACCTTCCGATTGGTTAATTTTTGTTCAGATTTTTATCCCATCGGGAAATATTCGAAATACTCTCTAAATTTCACTTTCAGTTCGGAATGTAACGAGACACACTCCCTAATACATTTCGCACAGTTCCGCGTTTGGAAAACTTTGTTAAGCACGTGCCAGGAACATGTGAAGATCGGATGTATCGACGAATGTTCTGCAGTTGTATCTGACGAAGCTGAGTATCGGATCAGTGAGCCATTCCACGAGCTCGACGACGAGATCGTACTGTTCGACGAGTAGCTTGACCCTGAGACTCTTCTTGTACGACTCGAATATCGGGGGCCAGCCGAGCTGGGACGGTTCCATGTAGATCATTCCGCATCTGCTGACGGTCGCCGGGGAAGCTTGCTCGAGATCGGCCGGCTCAAATATCATATTCATCTTGTTCGACATCTGTATAATTTCCCCGGACATCAGACACAGCTTCTTGTTGTCGTCCAATACCGTATTCATATTTTCTATCCACACGGCATCGACCGGCCCATCAAAGACGATCCACTTCCGGTCGGAGGACAGCGGCTGAGCGAACTCTCGAAATGTGTTCGCCAAAATACCGTCGCTCCATTCATGGGACACCGGGTCGAAGCTTCCGTACAACTGTCCCATCGTAACCGCCTTGGGATTTAATATTCTATAAGTGGTCTTGAACTCTCGGAGAGTGGCTCGTCTCAAGTTCGACAATTCGCCGAGGGACTCTGCGAGAGATTGATAAGCCTGCGTTTTTCCACCGAGAGGCTCGCCGACGATCATCAGCCCGTGGCGAACGAGAATCATCTCGTATATCTGAATGATCTTCTCGAGGTACCACGGCGTCGCCTGAAGATTTCTTCTCTCGAGATTAGCCCTGAGAAGATCGATGAGCTCGTCGCGATCGGGCTGCGGAAGATCCGTGCCGGGAAAGAGATCGCTGTAGATGCCCCTGAAGAGTGGAACGTCCTGCGCGAGAAACTTGGGAAGATTTACGTCGACTATGGCTCGCAAAACGAGAATCGATTCGTTCTGGTTCGGATACTTGAACTTCAGATTCCCCGCAGCTATGAGGACGGTCTTTACCGCTCTCATGCCGTAGTCGTAGTGGCTCTGCGAGCTCAGTTGCTCCGAGCACAGTTTGTACGTGTGAACGATCTTCTCGGCGAGGCTACGAGCGTCGACGAAACCGTACGAGTAGAGCGTTATCTCGCCTATCATACCGTAGTCAGGCACCATCATCGCGACGGTCCTGAAGAGAACTTTGAGATTGTCCGGGAGCTCCTGACGACCGGCGTAGCCGGGATTCATGGTTATGAAGATATTGCACGTGGGATTGAGCTTGAGCTCGGTGCCCTCGAACATGAATCTCTCGACCTTCATGCTGATAGCCATTTGTATCGTCAATATCTGTTGGGCGATGACCGACAAGACCTCGAGCTCGATTCTGTTGAATTCGTCGAAACAGGCCCAAGCGCCGGACTGCGCGAGGCCCTTGAAGAATTTCCCCATAGCCTTGTAGTCGAGTCCGTCCGAGCAATTGAAGACGACGCACTGTTTCGCGACGGCCTTGGCGAGATCCTTGGAAGTCTCGGTCTTGCCGGTACCGGCGGGGCCTTCCGGTGCGCCGCCAAGATTCAGCTTCAACGCACCCATCAGAGTCCTGTAGCAGCGGTCGGTCAGCGGTGTGATGACGAGACGAGGAGTGTTGCCGAGATACTCGAATCCGTAAGCGACGTCCGTCGTGATCATCGACACGGTGACGCTGCCCTCGAGCCAGTAGTAACGCAGCTGGGATATCCAGCTGAAGTCCATGACGTTGTCGACTCCTTTCTCAACGAGCATCCTCACGACGTCTCGGGCGTGCACGTCGATGACTATCAGAGCGTTCATCGTGATCCGCGATCCAGGCTCGAGCTTTCCTCGCACCAGAGCCACCGTTTCGTCGATCTGAGCGCTGCACTTCTTCAGATAAGCCGCTGTGCTGTTGTCCTCGAAGCTCTCGCATACCTCGCTCGTCCAGTGCACCTGACTGCCGCACAGTACAATCTGACCCGGCCAGGAGAGTATCCATTCCTCGCGGATCGCCGTGAAGTATGATATTATGCTGTCCTGGGCTATGTCGCGCAGCGAAGCTATCATGAGCTCCTCGACCTGGCAGAGCCACTTCTCGACCATGCCCTTCGCGTCGGCCGGATAAATCTTGCCGCTCATCGGAACGTACTCCTCCTCCGCCGAGAGCATACCGATTATCTCCTCCTCCTTGGTGAACCGCAGTTTGCTTATTCCCTCGAAGCACTTCTTCAGATGCGGTTGCACCCTCTGCGGATCCTTCGTCTCCGACAGTATCTCGAGTAGCTCGTCGTTCGACAGGAAGAAGAAACGCGGGAAGAAGAGGCGTTTCTTCTCGAGATAATCGTTGAGACCCTTCTGAATCTCCTCGAGGAGCGTGTTGCAGAGCTTGAATTCCTTGAGCATATCGGTCATAGCCGTCGCCTCGGTGACTTTCCTGTTCCCAGCCACGTAGCTCATTATCGATCGCCATATCTTGTCGACCCGACGAAAATTTTTCGCCTCGGTCGGCATCTGTCTCATTATGTCCTCGCTGCTGAATATCGGCTCGAGATACATCCACGTTGCCTGGCAGGTGAGCCATTGATCGACGATGTCCTGCATCATAATCAGCTTCTCTTCCCAGCTCTGCATCTCGGCCTCGAAGGCTTTGACGAAGGGCGAGCCTCTCATCGTCTGAGCCTTCAGTATGTGATCGTCGAGGAGGACTTGTATCTCGTCGACTGCCGACAATATCTGAACGCCGGTCTCCCGGTAAGGCGTCAAGTCGAATCGCACATCCGCCCACTCTTCCTGCATCTTACGCAAATTTTTCTCCAGGGCGTGTTCCTTCGTCGCGGCCGAAGATATTTCCTCGAGCTTACCGACGAAGACGGGCAGACCGTGATCGATCATGTCCGAGAGGCTGCTGTGCTCCGTTGGGACGACGGGAGTTCCGACTATCGTGCTTATCTGCTCCCAGTGACGAGCTTGCAGTCCCGGGTTGCATATCGTCTGGAGCACAGGTATGAATTGCTTGAACTTCTCGACCTTGCCGCGCACCATCTCAGCGATTCTACGAGCTCCCGGAACGTCGGTGAGGCCGCGACCGAGCTTGTACAATGTTCGCCAGGCGTTGTCGGTCTCGTTGCGAACTTCCTCGGCGTCGAGACCGACGAACGATCCGTAGAACCACTTCTCGTAGTTCCTGTGAAAGCTCAGCACCGTGTGCCAAAGTTTGTCGAAGGTGTCGACGGCCGTCGTCATCGAGGGAAGAGTCAGGTAGGGACTGAGTTCCATGTCCAGAAGACCCTCCTCCTCGTTTATCTGCTCGGCTTCCCGCTTTATCTCGGCCATGCTCTGCGACAGCAACTCGATCTCCTCGGTTGCCTGCTCCATCTCGTCCATCGTGAGGACCGGTGGATCTTTCCTCTTGAACTGATCTATGGCCAGTTGCATGTTTTGTATACGCTGCTCGAAATTGTCGCGACGTATGCGAAGGACACCCTCGACGAATTCCTTCCTCATGTTGAGTCGCGCGGTGGCGAGTTCCATCACAGTTTCCATTTCCTTCGGCCACGTGAGGGTTCGGGAGTTGAGCTGGGTGTCCTCGTCGATCGGTGGCTGATAGTCGAAGAGGAAGAGTATCAGCTCGGCGCAACGGGAGAGCTTGTTGCGCAGATTGAACATCGTCGTGTCGCGACTCTCGCACAGGAAGTTGAAGAGATCGACGACTTCCTGGGTAGTCTCGGGCATACCCGATATCCTGTCCGCTATGGAGTCGAAGATAGCGCAGAGTTCGTGATTGTTGGTTCGCAGCTCGGTGAGAAAGCTGTCGCATATCCTCGTACGGAGCTCGTGAAGAACGGACCGCATAGCGTCGTTCACGTTCGTGCAATCGATCTCGATCAAGTTCAGAGGTATCTGTGAATCGGAGAGAAAACAACGACATCGTCGATGTGACATCGTGGAAGCTAGTGCGATGCTTGGACGATAGAATTAAAGAGGTAACTGATGGCTTGTACCTTGTTCCTGAACAAGCAAATCCGCTGGCTCAGCTCGTCGTAGCTCTCGATTCTGTGGCCGAACTCGCGCAATGACGGTAGAGGATCGGTCTCGAAGTAATCGTCGAGACTTTTGCTCGCCCGACCGTCCTGGATGTACAGTAGATCGGCGTACGAGCGCAGATACAACTGCGGGCCGACCTCATTCGCCACTATCGAGTCCAGAGCTTCGTTTATTATCGCTTCAATCTGCAAAACGTAAGAGCAAAGTTAATTGTGAAGCTGTCGAATTTTACATCGGGTACTTCGTTAATTTAACTCACGATTACATACCGCTGCCTCCTTACGGAAAACGGGGAACAGGTACGAGGCTCGAGGGAGTTCTGGAAATAGTACAGTCTCGATCGTTGGTATCCTCGATGCCACGGATATTATTTTATCGAAGCTTCTCGACACTGCCTTGTGCATGTCGCTCACGCTCGGGTCGAAGCGTAATTCTTTGTTGCCTGGAACTGGCTCTACGGATATCCTCACGAAAGGCGTTCTGAGGAAAACAAATTGAGCGTTAGAATATAACAGATCTGGGAAAGTACCAAAAAATACTTAAAGTACAAAGTACAAAGTACAAAGTACAAAGTACAAAGTACAAAGTACAAAGTACAAAGTACAAAGTACAAAGTACAAAGTACAAAGTACAAAGTACTTGAACTATCTAGTATTGTTTTATACTTTCCAGTATTTTCGAGTATTTCTCAAATACTCTTTCGAATATTTCTCAAGTACTTTTCGCAATTACGTTCGTAGCGTTAAGCGTTATCTAGGCTTAAAAAAAGATGCAAAGTAATATGCACACGGCTTCGTTATTTATTACAATTTTGCGCATAGCTTCTATGAGAAACTTCGTTGATCGATTTTAACTTCCTGATAGACGAAGCTATGCACAAAATTGTAATAATTGCGGAAGTCATGTGCAAATTACTTTGCATCTTTATTCGTAACATTAAAAAAATATTTACATTGCATACAATCTAAACGATCAAAATTGACGGCAAAATTTATTGTAAAAAATCGCCAACTGTAATTTTCGTGATTCGTCGTTTTGAGGCTATTTTTAATCTATTCTCCACTACTTTTCATGAAAAAAAAATCCATAAAAAATAAGATAAAAAATTTAATTAAAAAGAAGAGAAGGGAGCACGTTGTTTTTTGTAAATAGAACAAAAAAAAAATTTTAAAGATAAATTCTCGGTAAAAATATACTTATTGAAAAATTTGGACAGTTGATCATATATTAATAGAATCAGGACGTCATGCTATTCATCGAGTATCCGTAATGCGAGCGTGTATTTAAAAAGTACTTGAAGTACCAAACAACTACCCAATATTTCAAATACTGCCCAGCTCTGCAATACAATGATCTTCGAGGAAGCTTCATTTCTGAAGCCATGGAGCCAAAACGTACCGGGTAAACATCAGATCCTCGTAATCATTGACGAACGAATTTCCATCCTTATACTGCACGAAGAACGTCTTCACTTCGTTGAGCGTTTCCATCACCATCGTCCGCAGCTGTCGGGAGAGGAGCGAGTTGACGCTGCGAAAGTATTTCTCGATCAGAGCCGTCGAAGAGTCCGGCTTCGTCTCAAAGTAAGTGGACCATGCGTGTTTCTTCTCGAGAAAGAGTTCGGCCACGTCGGCCAGCCATTCCTTCAAGAGCCTCTCGCCGGCGAGTGAGCACAGGGAATCCACTTTGGATTCGAAGTCCAGGGCGGGCACCGGAAGTTCGCCGAAGTCTTGCACCCGAATTATCTTCATTGCACTGTATCTGTGTCGATCAATGCGATGTTAATGTACAAACTCTTTTTCGACGGTAAATAAACAATTCGTTGACATACCGGGAAAACCACAAGTCTCTGATGTTCCTCAGTATCTCGTTACCGATGAAGAGATTGTGATTCGTAAAATGTTCCGCAATGCACTTCGCCTGTTGCCATGGTACAGGAGCTCGCACGGTAAGGGCAGGAAACTTCGCGGGCATGGTTTGTACGTTCAAACGTCTTCGCTCCGTTGCATCGAGGAGAATGTAGTCAACGATCGCGCAACGCATACTTCGCTTGTAGTCCTCGACGATTTCGAGCTTCAGCGCTCTGAGCCGCATGTTGAAACTGCAATATTCATTCGTGAAACCATATCTTCTTCGTGCTCATCGCCCCTGCAATGATATTCGACGAACCGCCCGCTAAACCTACTCTCGTCGTTTCCTCAAACGTTCGTCCAGCCGATTTCTCGCCTCCTTTACATTCGTGATATCGTACGGCTGGAGTTGAGAGTCCATTATGCAGCATGTTCTCAGGTAATCGATTCGTTCCACGTCTTCCGACCGAACGAAGCGATCCTGCTCCGATTTCACTGCGGCGAGCAAGAATTGACGCTGACGTTCTATCGACATTGGTCGATCGATCTCCAAACTTGCTAACATCTGTAAGTTGTAAATAATTTTTTTTTTCTGTACGATATTTATGTATTTTTTTTTACTGAAAGTCAGTCACCTGTTTTTCCATCCGTATTGTAGCTTTCTTTTCTCTTCTCTTCTTCGCGGCAACTTCTTTCCGCTTGAGAATCTCGGCGTTTCTTTTCGCAGCGTTCTTTCGTGTCAGCCAAGAGTCATCGGCCAGTGCGGCGAGACTGATAACGTTCTCCGGCTCAGAATCGAGTACCTTGGATCGTTCTGCTCGCCTCTCGAGAACTTCTCGCTCGCGGGCGCGCACGTATTCCACGGGCGGATAGACGAGCTCGCCGTTGGGACCGAGAGGCAACGGGCACGTCGCCTCGTCACCTTTCTTCCGCAATTTTTGGACCCGAAACTTGGATGCAACTCGCGAGTACGCGCTTCCGATGCTCTCCATCGGTCTCGAGTCGTCCAGCCATCCTTTGTAAGGCGCTCCTCTGGTCCAGCTCTCGTTAAGCAGGACCGGAGAATCATCCTCGTAACGCTGGGCTCGAAGAATATGCTTCGTCGGTGTTTGATCGGTATCGGGTCCTGCTACGGGCAACCACGAAGACCGAAGAATCGCATTCTTCTTCTTTCTGTCCATTATCGTTTAACCTGGCTTCGGAACCTGTAATTAATAAAAAATAAAAATTTTAATCCTCCGTGAGAAACAAGGGAGATTGAATACCGATTGATACGTACATTTTACACGATTGACTTTGGCTTTCCCGGACTAAAAGGTTCATCCCTGTATATCGGACACTCTACGAGCTTCATCTCTTCTGTGTGTTATTGTCACTGGTTTTTGGAAAATAATACGACCAGCTTGCTTCAACGATCATTCTCGACTGTCACTGTCAAAGTCGTCGGAGCAGGTGGCCAGGAATAATAACGTGCTTAAAATCGTTTACTCTAATCACGGTAACCATGGCAACCCGGTTGTCGAGGAAGCTACTCGGACGCATCGATAAACAGGACAATATCCGGAATTCAAAGCCTAGCTTGTTGTCAACGATAAAATACAATATTTATTCTCAGTTGAAATAATCAGTTCGTAACGTACAATATATCGATTACATTAGAAATTGTCTGTTATGCTTATTTGGCACACGAGCACGTGTATAATACTTGGAGCACAGCCAAAACACTTTCTTTTTTTTTGTTCTTGAGCGGTAAAATATGATTAAAATACAGAGCTGGGCAAAAAGTACTTAAAGTACTTGATACGTAGTATCGTACGTATCCAATACTTTAAGTACGCGGTACCATAAGTACTAAACACTTCGAGTACTGCATAAGTACTAAACACTTCGAGTACTGTACTCAACTTTATTTTAGAATGATGTTTAAGAATATTTTGCCGGTACTTAAAGTGCTAGGCACTTCAAATACCAAGTACTTTAAGTACTTTGCCCAGCTCTGTTAAAATATTAAAATATCGTAGAAAATTCTACACTACATATCGTTTGTAAATGTCTCACCATCGATATTGTAAACACTAATGTCAATGAATACATTCACTGTTAGTACTATAAGAATATTAACCCTGCGTGTGCACACTATATTTTCAGACACGATGTGTACACTCTGGTCTTTTAAGGAACAGTTGGGTTTTCAAAGTTTTCTAGGCTTTCAAAAAATCTGAAAAAATGCTGGGTTACTTCTTGAAGTGTCTACTACAAGGCCCAGAAGTTGCCAAAGTCAAAAGTTTAAAACCGTTGTTAATAAAAATTGAAGAATAGTCGAAAAAGCGGAAAAAACGGCTGTCCCTTCAAAGACCCAGTGTACACACGCAGGATTAAGAGCATGTGAACCCCACCCCCCCCCCCCTTCGTGTGCTCAGTTGGTATCAAAAACTGCAAACAAATTTTTTTCCCCGAATGTTAGCATCTACGGTTAAAAGAAAAATGTCATCGAAAGCTGACATGTAATCCGTCTTCGATGAAACTTTTCATTTGACCCTAAATAACACCATGAGTGAAAAACATTTATCACAGTGTTTATTACCGACCTTGGTGTTTCACCTGCTCTAAAGATCATATGAAACACCTCCCTCCCCGTCCATCCCGGGCTCAGTCGGTATAAAAAAACTGGAATCAACTTTTCTCACAGGTTCTCGTATGCACGGTCAAAACAAAAGTCTCATCGTAAACGGATATCATTTCGGCTTCCGATGAGACTTTTCTTTTCACCGTATTTCCTAGAATTCGTGAAAAAAGTTGTTTACAGTTTTATTACCGACCGCAGTATTTCACCTGCTCTTAAGAGCATGTGAAACACGTTCTCAGCGTGTCTCTCTCGCTTTGCCGAGAGCGTCACCGATACTATCTCTCCATAGCACTCCATAGTGTTTCACATGCTCTTAAGGCGAGCGTCAAATAAGAGAAGTGCGTTTTTGGCCTATGTAGAAAGCTTCGCTTCTATTTGTTCTCACTGATTTATAGATCAATCGGTGTATAAATAAGAAATTTGTCTATGAACTTGTCTATGTATCCCCGGCTAATAATTACGTGAAGCTTGAGCTATACCGCGTCGTATCAGTGGATACTTTTAATCTCTGGAAGTGCTCGGATATACTTCTTGATCGCCCGACGCTCGTATGTCTTCCACATTCGCTGCTCGGAATTCCGTTCGAGCCTTCGGCATCTCCAACATTTCGATACCTTGTCCAAGAGCAGCTGCGGAACTTTCACGCTTCAGATCGAACTTCGTTCTACGCCGCAGCCAATCTGAAACATACGAGATATAAATTTTCATTCATAGCTTTATATAGATATATGTTGCATGTGAAAATAATCTTGAAGCATTGTCGAAAATCACACTCACTTTCGTCAGCAACTTTGGAGAATTCCTTCAGGAGGAAGTCTTTGTCGCGGGATTGCAGTACAAGCATTTCACGAAGTATGTGAACCAACTCTTTGCTCGCTTGAGCCTTAGCTCGCAAACAATAGAGGATCATGCTGAAATAAAAAATAAAAGAAAATACCTTTCAAATAATTTCCTCGTGCTTTAAGGAAGCATTTGCACGGAACACTAGTCAAAGGAGTACCAAATTTTCGCAGTTGTTGATCCACAGTGTTGTGCATTTATCAACGGTAACGGAAGTCAATTTGTATTACTGCATAAGTCCTCAATCAAGGAAACTATTGATAACGATCCTTTCGCAAGTACATAAACAGATAAATGTAAATCTTCATAACGACAAATTTTCGTTGAGTTTTTTCAAAGAAGAATCCTTATCATATGCCCAAATAAAAATTGGGTAAATGACTTGGTACATTAAAATGTACCAAGGTTCTTTTTGTTTCTCAAACGTTGCTCTGCAGATTCACCGAGTAGATTGTAAAATAGTTTAGGACGTTTAAAAATGACGGTAGTTTGTTTATGCGAACACAAAATTGACTGGTTAAACAATTGGTCATATTTGTCAAATGATCAAACCTGCAAAAAAATCTACTTGGCGAATTTGTGGTGCATAGTTTAAGAAACAAAATGAGCCGTTGTACATGAAGATAGGTAACAAAAATACGGATTTTACGTTGAAAAAATTCAACGAAAAATGTACTACCATGGAAATTTGCATTCACGAGTTGTTCTTGCAAGACCATCGTGATTAATTTTTCTTTTGGTTGAGGACACATACAATAATACAAATCAACCTCCTTTTTGCATTAATGATTCTAAAAATAACAATTCTAAAAATGTATCACTCCTTTGACTAGTGTGCCACACAGCACCCACATAGCACGGAAATATTTTTGAAAGGTTTCAAAAATATTTTCTTGAAATATAGAAACTATTTTACCATTGTCGAAAAATATTTGTGAAATGTTTTCAAAACATTTTGACAATATTTTTTTGTTCGCTCATAAGTCTTACATTGAAATGTTACGCTGAAATGTGAAAGATTGCATCACTAATCCAATTTGCATATACACACCCGCATAAACACGAAGCAGTGGTTGAAATATTTCGGTGAAACATGAAATTAAAAATCTATCAAAACATTTTAGAAATATGTCACAAGTATTGGAAGATGAAGTGTGTTCCTAAAATATTTAAGAAACGCTTCGTTGAAATATTTTGACAGAACATTTCAAAATATTATTTTCATTTTTTTCAGAAATATTTCGTAAGATTCGAAAAATTATTTCAAGATATTTCGCGCTATATGGGCAGCACTGGTGATGCAATCTTTCACGTTTCGCTGAAACGATTAAAAAACCTTTCAGCGAAATGTGAAAGATTGCATCACCAGTCCAATTTGTATATACATACCCTCATAAACACGGAAACATTCGTCGAAATATTTCAGTGAAACATGAAATTTAAAATAAAAACGTGGAATAAAATATTCCACGTTAGAAAATTAATGTATTATAAATGAATAATGTATTAATTAATAAATTAGTATGTTTTTGAAATATTTAAGAAACGTTTCGTTGGAATATTTTGACAGAACATTTAAAAATATTATTTTCATATATTCAATAAATATTTTGTAAAATTTGAAACATTGCAAATATTTCGAAAATGATTTCAGAATATTTCGTGTTACATATGTACCTTGTAACCCTTTTATAAAAACTATCTCATCTCGTTGCAGATAACTTACGACATAGTTATGAGAATAGCAGCTCCGATACCGGGTCTGGTAATGCTCGTCACGACGATCCAGAATCCGCTGTCCCTTCGAAGATTAAGCACATTGTCGACGACGACTTCCCACGTGTAATCGTGATTCCTGAAGGGTCCGCAGCCTCCGCTCTTCACGCTTGTTATGACATAGCCGATCGTAACGAGAACACCGGTCATTCCGAGAAAAGCGAGAGCGAGGAAGAGCGTGTGGGTCTGCGCGGCTCTCCACGGTGTCGACGGTGGATCGCAGTGTCGCATCAGTCCGAATTTCTTTATGTAAAACGTTAGAATCATCTTGACGACGATCACCACCGACAACGGTGGACTGAAGTAAAATGCGACCCAGAACAGTATCTGATTGTATATGAGATTGAGAGTGTTGCGGGCGATCTCGAATTTCGGTGCACCGATTCGTCGCCAGAAAATTGAGTTTAACATGTAACGCACAGCTTCGGCAACGAAAATGCCGACAATCGAGACGACGAAGTCGAGAACTACGAGTCTATAGATCTCCTGAGCGAGATCCGTTTGCCAACAATCGTGGGTACTATAGGAGAGCCAGTAGACGAGGAGTGTGCCGATCACGATCGCCGTCATCGTATAGACTCTTATCATCGTCACGTACAGGGCTGTGCGTTTGTTGCTGTAGTGTTCGAACTTCACCTGAAAAACAACACATTAAAGTTACGGGCCAGTGTCTTCAACCTCCGCTATCGTCTCGTCGAATCATTCGATAACTACAATGATATAATTATAATTATAACTATATAATTATTATAACCGTCATCCGGTGTAAGTTAAGCCAAATGTGAGTTTCAGAGAAATTTTCGAACACTTCTCGATGTGGATAAAAATCTGAAAAAATCAAGTATATGGGAGGTGCTGCAAATATTGTTTTTGTGAAATAACAATTCCAATTTGTTATTAATAAATTGAAGATAAAAATCATTATTCAACAAATTACCCGGCAGCTTAACAATTTCCCTTCATAAAAATAATTCGTTTATTTTTCTGAATACGTATGAATTTTTTCAGAATTTTTTGTAATATTTGAAAAATTTCATACGTATTCAGAAAAATAAGCGAATCATTTTTATGGAAAAGAAAGTTAAGGTGCCGGGTAATTTTTTGAATAATGATTTTTATATTCAATTTGGTGATGACAAATTGGAATTATTTTACAAAACCAATGATTGCAGTACCTCCCATATACTTGATTTTTTTCAGATTTTTATCCCATCGAGAAGTGTTCGAAAATTTCTCTGAAACTTACGTTTGGCGCAACTGTACCGCTCGGACTACCTTAAGTTCGATTTTATATACAAGATATTATTAATAATGTTGTTGTTAATGTTTCCTGGCGATTGTTTTTTTTTATTATATGTTTGTTTGGACGATGATCTTACCATTGTCTTGTAATTGGGTGTGAACCCTTAATAATTCAATAAATAAATAAATAACCCACCAATAGCGAGATAACTGCAGGGAACACGTTCATTATGCAAGTTATGACGAATGGCACGAGCATCAAGGACCATGGATACGATTCGTGAGCCTCGTGCTTGACGAGCAATGCCCAAAGCAACGCTGCCATCGCTCCCATAACGGAGAGCACCAGAATACTCATCGCGCATTGGTACAAAAACATTCCGAGTCTCTTGACGAATCGAGGACGCGAACGTTTGTTCGCCTCGGCCAGTAGTTCCTTCAATTCACGATAAATCGAAGCCGAACAGAGATCAGCAGCTTTATAAGAAGCCACACTGAAGTCCCAGCCGCAAAATATTTTGCTCGCGTAGAGATTGTGAATCCCCCCGGCTGTCTCGATGTAACACTTTCTGTAAGATCTGGCTACCCTGGAAATATGAGACGATACGATTGTAATTATTACATTACATACAGTAGACCCCCGATTAACTTCTTGCACTTCCTTCGTTTTTCATCTATCACCTGTTTCAATTTCTCGCGCTCCGCGTATTAAAAAAAAAAACGAAAATAAAAAAATCCTCAGAAGACGCACGGTTAATCCGACCCCGATTAATCGGAGTTCTACTGGACATGAATTATATGGGATGTATATATATATATATATATATATATATATATATACACATATATATTTGTTTAAGCATATTATACAAGTGTATACACTGAAAAAAAGATATCAATGATTCGAGTAAAATTTGCTTGCGGGCTGCCAAAGAAAAATAAAAATTTCAATTCTACTTTCAATTCGTACAATTTCATACCGGATTGAAACGATAACATGTCACCTTAACAGTCTTGCCGTCTTTGTTTCAATTTCATATGGAATTGTAAGAATTGAAAATAGAATTGAAACAAACATTTTTTCTTCGGCAGCCAGCAAGCGAATTTTTTTTTAGTGTACTTCCTTTCTGTAAATATTATTAATAATAATAATATATGTAATTATATTGCTATTGGCTATATAACCGAATAGATTCGGCTCGACGATACTCACTTCACGGACAGTAGAATGAATGTAAAGAGGTAGCAACAGAGTAGGGTCAAAAAATAAGCTGAAGGGATATCGTAACGATAGCCTGGATTGAATTCTATCGTGTCGTTCCCGTAGAAGCCGTAGTACATGATTGTATTCTCCAGGTAGCCCTGCAATAGATGAATGCGGCATGTAACAGAAGTTCTTGCAATTGTACTGAGGCTTGTTTCGTGTACATACGTTGCCGATAAAAATATCCCACGCACCGAAACGAGCATCCTCGGATGCTTTGTTGAGCGACTGGGGCACTGTGATGAAACATATACTGAAAAAAAAACACACAACGATCGAGTTGATTCTCGGTGAAACTGTTCGTAAGACAATGATCTTCACCTCAGGATGCAGCTTATTAGGTTCAGCATGAAAAGCCATCTTAGAAACTTGAAATAAGTAGCGACCCCGCTTCCGAAGTGTCCCTCGATAGTTCGGATCGCGTGATACCAAAGTTCCATCGAAGACGCCAATTCATTCATGGTGACGCATATCTGTAACGTCAAAAAATAAATTGTCAAATTTACGCATAGCTTTCTCTATGAGAAAGCTGGCTGATTGATTTTTGGCTTCCCCGAAGATGAAGTTATGTGCAACATTGCGATAAATGAGGAAGCTATGTGCAAACTACTTTGCATCGTGTTTCGCAACATGAAAAAATGTCTACAGCCCATAACATTGAAACGGTCACATATTACCGCAACATTTATTGTAGAAAATCGCCAATTGAAATTTGCATAATTCGTCGTTTTGAGACTTTTTAAAAACCATTTTTCACCGCTAATTGTCAATCTGAAACTCATTTTTATTTTAGCGTGATGTTTCATTGAGAAACTCGTGTCGGACGTAAAAAACAAATTTTACGAAAAAATAAAAAATTTCAAAATATTGTAAAATCTAAATGGTTGGATCCATTTTCACAAAATTTAATAACAAACATTGGATAGTGTTAGTTCATTCCCGTGTGAAATTGTAGCTCGATCCCTCCATGTTTACTCGAATCAGACTTTTAGTAATTTTTCAAAAAAAAATTAAAATTCCATAAAATCTAATCGCGTGGATAGATTTCGGTCAAATTCAATACTAATGTTCTTTGATCATAGTATTATATATGTATGCAGTTTTTGGACGATGGTTCGAAATTTACACAAGTTGGAGCTACACTGCTGTTCATGAATGCTTGGTTTTTCTGATTTTTTTACCTTCCTGGATATCTTGCTCTATGTCTTCATGGGGTCGAAGATACCAAGGAAGATATCCAGGAAGACCTCTCGGAAGCCATCCGGGAAGACATCCGGAAAGACATCGGGGAAGACGTCCGGGAAGACATCCAGGAAGACGCAAGGAAATCCAGGCATTCATGAACAGCAGTGTACCACAGGGAATTTAAAAAAAATTCAAAATCGCGTAAAATCTCCAATCGGGCCTCAATCTTCATGAAATAGCACTGAACAAAAAAACGTGAGCACTCTACTACTAAGTTGGTACTAGTGTACCAACTTTTAACTCGCTGTCTCAAGCCGTTTCCGAGTTATGGTCGTTTTAAGCGATTCAAATCGGTCACACATACACACACACCCACATAGATCCGGACCCAGCTAATAATAGCTTTTTTCGATATTCTAGACTATTTTAAGTACTCTGATATTAATTTAATATAATTTTTTTTGTTAAACAGCTTCCTCTGCAAGGAAGCAAAAAAATTCTAAGCAGTAACGTAGGTTTATCTCATGCTTGATGCAAAGTGAAACTACCTTCATGAAACTGATGCTCGTAGCATATTTCAGCCGTTTCCAGTAGCCAAGGGGTTTCTTCCTGGATTTTTTATTCACGGAGACAGCAAGTTTGGCCTTGATAGTCCTCTTCACTGTGAGACACTGAGGCATTTCCCTGAGAGTCTCTATCCGGCGCATTTCCGATATCGGATCGTCCTGCATAAAATCGTCGTGGAGCTCCATGTGACTTGCAATATTTTCAGCGTGTTCTTCGACCGGCCGGTGACCCGTCCTCGGCACGCGGAGAGTCCCGTAGCCGAACGTCGACGTAGCGTTGCTAATTTTGTCATGCTTGACGTGCGACAAAATTGCTGTAAAAAAAAAAGAAAAAAGTTAAGCCGTGAATCGACGCGATGCAACGCGAAAAAATATATCTTCATCCCCCAGATCACTACCCAGAGTCCTGGACGGTAAATGCCTGGCGTGTTGGGCCCGAGTTCGCTGCTCCGAAGGACGAAGCATGGATTGACCTGCGCCTCTCGTAATCGATTCATCGCTGGTTTCCGTCGAGCCGCTGGACGCTCCTATGCGGAAGAAAAAAAAATTAGTTCACTGATCAACGATTGGAGCGACGATCGAACAATGATACTTGCCTCCCGGCGTTTCGGCGCGTCTGACGAACGTGTAATCCTTCTCACTTACGTCCTCGATCATTCCGTGTATTCGGCATACGCGACAATAATAGTAACACTGAACGGAGCTAAAAATATGAATGAAATTGCAACGAGTTTGCCGGAGTCAACAGCACGATTGTTCGGACCTTATCGCCGTTCTGTTATCTGTTTTCCATTGTTATCCGGTCAGACTGACGTACATCTGTCAAACGGCGAGGATCCAACGGTGGTGGTAATTGGAGCTCGTTTACGCCGCGAGGCCTCGCCGCTAGATCATTGATCTCGCACACTCACGCTCGCGAGATCTATAAACCTCACGGTCGATATGGAGCACCGTAGCCAGCTGCGGGTAAAATAGTATGTGCGTATCTTTGAGCCGTCGCGCAGCACAGAAAACTGTATCGACACATTAAAAGTTGTCGGG
This sequence comes from Ichneumoninae sp. B BG-2022a, assembly GCA_030522725.1. Taxonomy (NCBI): domain Eukaryota; kingdom Metazoa; phylum Arthropoda; class Insecta; order Hymenoptera; family Ichneumonidae; species Ichneumoninae sp. B BG-2022a. The sequence continues at coordinate 16,614 of JAPYZD010001350.1, forward strand.
CCTTCCGATAATGAGTCGCAGGTGTCGGAGCGATAAGAAAAGCCTGCTGTCCTGTGTGTGTCTGTGTGTGTGTAATAAACACTTCATAAGTCGCCATTGGGAAGATAACGATACGCGCGTACGTTCTATCGTACTCCAAATCACAGAAACTAACGAAACAGATTATAAATTTGCGTTTATTATTACATCGAAAGAAAACGCGCATTCGCGATATCGAAACAATGTATAATTTCTTCGGCGTTACATGCAAGCTCCCTCCTACGATTGTTGCGTTTCACGGCGACCGATTATCGCAGGCAAACGGGAAAAAGTCGATGCTCGGGTATTATTATCGCTACAAATGCATATGCGGCGCGGAACGATCGATTAAGTTGATTAGGGACGATTTTATATCATTTATAATTCTTCATACGAATGTCGTAAGCTCTATTTTTTATATAAAATGTTACGCTCTGCTAATATGAGTGAGTACAACCACTATCACAACCACTAGCTATCGTCTAAATGTCTTACAGAGATTTTCTTTTTTTTTTTCTTCTTTCATACCACGTAAATAATCGCTTTATCTCAGACCCATATAAACGGCGGTATAATTGGTTTGCCCATTTTTTTAAAAATTAGATTAATAATGATTTGTTTTTAATTAAAAATTAAAGCGTTTCCATTCAGTCGGTGCACGGCGCGCGCGGACTCCTTATCCTTCTTGTTCTCGTGAAAAAATCTGGAAATACCTAACGGTTAGCAAATTGAGTACGCGACTGAATGGATCGATCAATCGATAAATCGTTGAAGGGGCGGGTGACTTTCGTCTTACCGTAACAAGTAAGTACGATACGCGGCGTGGACTCTTCACCACATGCTGTACTCGGAATCGTCCTGATCGAACGTCATAAAGAAACCGACGAGCGTCAGATAAACGACGACGTTGCCCGCGAGCGTCAGGTAGCAGGCTCCCCATTGTATCTGAGGGAGTGAAAAAATGATCGAACAACGATCATAATTTATCAGCATGTAAAAACGTTCGGCCGCTGGACACAAATATAGTTTTTTTTCTTTTTTAAATACGTACCACCGGATCTAGGATCGGTGATCGAGCTAATACGATCGGCAGAGCGAACGAAGAGACGACGATTCCGGTAGTTATGAATATTGCTAACTCCAGACATGGATTACTGCTGCTTCCCGAAGCTTCCATTTCCGAGTATCGACGCGCTATCAGCGTCGGAATCGGCGCGAGCATGTAGAACAGTACAACGAAGAAGGGCCACCAGACACTGAAAATAATATATTGAAATTAGATATTATAACATTTTTTTAAATTATAAATTTTTTCAGTATGCTTCACACAAACATTCCGAACCAACAGATTAATACTATCCAAATTTCAGTACTTGAAGAACAGGGGACTTTTTACTGATGGCAAATGACCATGCCTTCTTTTCAGCACGAAAAGGATACGGATGTCCGGAATACATTTTTTTGTGCGTTATCAAATAAATAATACTTCAAGATACGTTTGTGAATTTCTGCAGATTTTTCTTAGCACATTAATTTGTTATTTGAAACGTTTGAAACGGTTGCGTCTTGGCAAATTCTACGTGGAGGGTTAATAATGTCAAGAGACCTTTGATTTTACATATTAATAATGCGAAAAAGTTATTAAAAGAATAAATTATTTTTAAAAAATCAGAATACCTTTTATTTTCTCGTTTAAAATGAATCCCTCTTATCGATTTTTTTTAGAATTCATATAAATTTTTTTTTTTTCGAGTATTTGCAAAGTCGTGTAGCGGCACGAATTTCGGTTATGTTTTCGAATCACGATTCCGCGGTACCAATAAAAAGTGTTGAGATATTGCGCCAACAGTTCCGTAGTTTCGGCGTTAAAAAAATGTCAAAACAGAAAATCGAAGAGCGCAGGAAAATTGTGAAAAACGCTCGGAGATTTCGCGACATTCTTCTAAAAGATCAACGAATTTTTTGAAAAGAGAAATAAACGCTTCACTTATATTGTTTACTTTACTTTACTACAAAAAAAAGCTTTGATTATTCGTTGAAGAATTTTTTTTAGCAATTTTGTAATGTCTTTTTGACATTATTATTATGCAAAATTAATGTTCTTGGCAGTTTTAATACAGTTGATTTTTTCAGATTTTTATACCGCTACGAAATGTTCAAATTTTCACAAAATCTCACTTTTGGTTGAAAATGTATGAGTGATGCATCATTAATTAAATTTTTTATTTACAACAGGTTATCTGAAGAGTACAATAATACTCACTTGTAAGATGGGAGTGCGCAGCCCAGGATGACGAAAGTCATCCCGATAGAGCCGGCAAACGCCAAAGTAACTAATCTGAAATTGACGAAAGCGTCATGTATAGCAAGTCCAGGTAATTGACGTCAAATTGCACGCGAGCTGGAGCGAACTACAGAAACGCCTGTCGCCAGAAAATATTGTCCAGCCATTTTTCAAAAATTTGAGTGCTTGCCCCATCTTAGAAACAGACTGTAAGCACTGGAACGAGTCGGATTTCATGAAAAATACTCACGCTACGTTTTGAAGAGATTCAGTTCCAAGACAGCGGAGTCAACATGAAAAAGAGAAAGGACAGTTAGCAAAGTGTTATTGAGTCGCTTGAATATGCAACCTGTCTAAAACTATTTATGGTGTTGGAATTGGATGGAAAGGAAATTGTGCGGCTCAATGAAATTGTACGGCTCAATGAAATGACTCATCAGCTAATCAACTTAACTTATGAAAATACAATGTTTCGTTTGGTCAACACTATAAGTCAGTGCTATTGTTATCTGACAGTGTGATTTTTCGAATTTTGTTTTGAATATTCGATACATATAGATACATATGTGCCATGTATACCAATCAGGAACATTACTTATGTGCACAACTGGATGGAATGACTCATCGCCTGATAAATTTAAGTTACGAAAATCCAATGTTTTGTTTCTTTCCACACGATAAGTCGGCGTTTTATCGTTGTATATAACAGTGCGACCTTTCGAATTTTGTGTTCGAAATTCGAACACGAAGACAATAAAAAAATGTACGTGGAAACATACTTCTCATGATGGCACTGGATAGAGACAACGCAGTGGTCGTACTAATTGATCTAATGAAAATGCACGTTCGTCGAATCAGCAGAGTGTGTTATATCCGGTTGTCAATTGAATTAAGAAATGTAAACGTTACACGACAACACAACAGAGTAACAGAGCTTTGAACGATAGACTTGGAATTTCGAGAGGGTTATGTTGTGTATACGTCAAACTCTTTTTCTTCTCGTTCATCCGCAAATCCACTTAAGGTGTATTCTCGTGCGAAGTTCTTCGAGATGATAACGAGCCGGGAGGGGAGTATAAGTCGCATACTTAACGATGATATAAATATACGGTATAACCTTTAATCCCGGCCATTGCAGTTCAATTTGACAATTGAAGAACGTAAACGTATATTTATCGAACCATCGACAGTCCGTCGGTGTGAGTACAGCGACGTTGGTATGTATGTCTCGCGAGTTCGTAAATACGCTGAAAAAAGTAATCCGCTCCGTTTTGCAGCTTTTGCAGACTGTATATTGAGGGTGCGTTTCAATATTAGCTGCGAAAGCTCGCAGCCGCTTGTAACTTCTGCGGAAGTGATAACATTTTCCGGTTTGAAAATTACATTTTTTAACCGGAAGTGGCGTTATACCGGAAATACGTTACTTGCGGTTGGAAAATCTCATTTTTTTTACTGAAAGTGACGTTTCTTCGAGATGACTTCACTTCTGGTAGAAAGTTCCCCCTAAATGATGTCATTTTCGGTATAAAAATGAGATTTTCAAACCGGAAGTGATGTTTCCCTTGGATGACGTCACTTCCATTAGAAAAGTAACATTTTTTAACAGGAAGTGACGTTTTTCGTAGATGACGTCACTTCCGATCGAAAAATGAGATTTTTAAGCCGGAAGTAACGTCATCCGACGAAATTTCACTTCCGGAGGAAGAAAAAGATTTTTCAACCGGAAGGGCCATTTTCCCTAGATGGCGTCACTTCCAGTTGAAAAATAAGAGTTTCGAACCGGAAGCAGCTACAAGTTCTTGCAGCTAGGGTGAACGACACTCTGGTTTTCATACAATCTGCCTTCTTTTTGGCGGACGTGAGTTTTTGGCCTAAATGAGTTTGTTGGCCTAAATAATACCCTACCAAAGAGCTGACTCATTCACTTTTAGTGAGACTCGTAAATAACCGGTAAAATAACCGCAGCTACGAACGCTCTCTCGTCGGTCCACTGCGAATCGAGCATAAAATACGATAAAACAGCGAAATTAGAGACTTGGAGTTTGGCTATCCTGACACGAGTGCGTGCCAGCATTGATAGCTCGGAACGGGAGGTGTTCAGTCTTGAGCGCATTGGCTTCAGGCTGTGAGTGACTGTCGTGGTGACTCGTGCGAACAGTCGGGACAGTAATATTTCGCCCGTAACTACGTGAATTTTTATTCGTTATAAATACGATATCAAGATGACTGAGGGAAAGGGGTAAGACGATTAAATTTTTATTACAAATATATAAATCCACGGTCGTCATCGTACCTCCAATTATCTTCATTAATAACGAATTAATATCCCGGCTGACGGTATACGGACGTTAGCCGCAACGGCAGGGACACGAAACGCTACGGCAGCCCCCTCAATTTCACGTTGTCATCATGTCGACCCAGCGGCTTTGTTTTACAACCGACGGTTTTTTTTTTTTTTTTTCGCACATCAATGGCCGCCGACGATTGGCTCGATCCTTTAAATATGAAAATAAAATAAGGCTCCATTCCTCGATAGTCGTCCACCCGCAGGACATTATCGCTTTAACGCGCGCTTACATTTATCAGTCGCGGCCCCTTGGCATTTACCCCCCTTCGTAAATATGGCTGTACGCCAAGAGCCGACGCGTTAACGGTGACAAAAGGATTTTTGCCGAGCGGCCGTTTTGAGTTTCGCACGGTCGTCCTCTCTCTCACGTTATATTCGCACAATGGCAAAAACCCGCTAAAGAGCCACGTCATTCGCAATGTCGACGTAAGTCGATTTTCTCGAAATTTATATTTTCTTTTTTAGCTTTTACTTTTTTTTATTTTTATATTAATCACCTTTATGTCAACAGCGCGAAACATGAGTGTGTAGGTTTCTCCGTGCGTGTTAGATAATTATCGGAGTGCGATGTGCCGGTTTTTACCGTTAAACAATTAACTTTGCTCCAATAACATTGAGTCCAATAAGAACAGTCAATAAAATTTGAGCTCGTAAACCCAAATAATAGAAAATGAATATATGAATATACATATCTGTATATACATGTATATAATCTAATAAATAAATTAAAAATTTAATATATTTAATAATTTGTTACTGAGCTCTTCTTCCAAATCTAGTCTTACAAGTCGTACAAATATATTAATATAATGTTTCCATTATATATTTATTTAATTTTATTTAATGGATTTCTCCTTTTGCATAATGATGAGAATCCATTGCAAACAACATTGCAAATAATCAAGAGTGAGCGAACAGAAGATCATAATATAATAAAATCAAAATACAATTGAACAGATTGTAAACAGTTATAAATTTAAAAGAATATAGTTATAACTATATGTATCATTATAAATACAAAAATATATTTATTATATCAATGTAATATTAATGTATAAGCGTACTTCTGACAAATAATAACGCAATTCGTTACACTTGCCCTACTCGTGTTTCAGAGAGGACCTAGCAACGGCAATTCTGCGCAAGAAGGACAGGCCAAATAGGCTCCTGGTCGATGAGGCGATCAATGACGACAACTCTGTAGTCGCTTTGTCCCAGGCTAAAATGGATGAGCTGCAGCTCTTCCGTGGTGACACCGTGTTACTGAAGGGTAAAAGGCGCAAGGAAACGGTCTGCATAGTACTGTCCGACGAGACTTGCCCGAACGAAAAAATTCGCATGAACAGAGTAGTTCGCAATAATCTTCGTGTGCGTCTGAGTGACATTGTGTCCGTTCAAGCGTGTCCGGACGTTAAATATGGAAAACGTATTCATGTGTTGCCTATGGACGACACTGTGGAAGGCCTCACCGGGTAATTCCCATTTGATATTTAAAAAAAAACAATATTTTCAAGCGATAGTATTGATGGTCAATTTGTACTTGATTTAAAAAATTATTTTTTTATCAGAAACATTTTCGAAGTGTATCTGAAGCCGTACTTCCTCGAGGCTTATCGTCCGATCCACAAAGACGACAATTTCATCGTTCGCGGAGGTATGCGAGCGGTGGAGTTCAAAGTCGTGGAAACCGATCCAGGCCCGTACTGCATCGTTGCCCCGGACACGGTCATTCACTGCGAGGGCGATCCTATAAAGCGCGAGGTAAATCGTCACGATTAAAAGAAAAATCTCTTCACAATATTCACAATATTCACAATATTGACAATATTCACAATGTTCACAATATTCACAATATTCACAATGTTCACAATATTCACAATATTCACAATATTCACAACAATATTGCCTTGCAGGAAGAGGAGGAAGCTCTAAACGCCGTGGGTTACGACGACATCGGTGGCGTGCGTAAACAACTGGCTCAGATAAAGGAGATGGTTGAACTGCCGCTGCGACATCCGTCACTCTTCAAAGCTATCGGAGTAAAGCCGCCGCGCGGTATTCTATTGTACGGGCCTCCCGGTACAGGAAAGACTCTGATCGCTCGCGCCGTAGCTAATGAAACCGGAGCCTTCTTCTTCCTCATTAACGGTAAACGCTCGCTCGAGACTTGTCCATTTACCTGGGAGTTTGCATCAATTATTTAATGTAAAAAAATCGACAGGTCCGGAGATCATGAGCAAGCTTGCCGGCGAATCCGAGAGCAACTTGCGTAAAGCATTCGAGGAAGCCGAGAAGAACTCTCCGGCCATCATATTCATCGATGAGCTGGACGCCATCGCTCCGAAAAGGGAGAAGGTATATTTTGTTAAGGAGGTTGGAGCGAGTGGTGTTCATTTTGCTTAAATTTGAGAAATTCGGGCAAGAATTGCAAATACTTCCCAATGTTATAAGAATCTGAAAAAATTCATACTTATTATAGGCACTGAAAAGATTTATTTTGCATAATAATAATTTCAAAATGTTATTAATAAATTGTTGAAAAAAAAATTGTTCATCAAAATATGTGGTAACTCAACTTTTTTTTAATAAAAATGATTCGTTCATTTTTCGGAGTACGTATGAATTTTTTCAGATTTTTATCTTTATTTTGATATTTCTTGTTATTTACATGGAAAAATGTGCAAAAGTCAAAATAAAGATAAAAATCTGAAAAAATTCATACGTATTCCGAAAAGTGAACGAATCTTTTTCATAAAAAAAAAGTTGATTTACCACATATTTTGATGAACAATTTTTTTTCAACAACTTGTTAATTACATTTTGAAATTATTATTATGTAAAATTAGTCTTTTCAATGCCTATAATAAATATGAATTTTTTCACATTTTTATAACATTGGGAAGTGTTTGCAATTCTTGCCCGAATTTCTCGAATTTAGGCGGAATGAACACCTCTCGCTCCAATCTCCTTAATCGATGATCCATAAATAATCGTTATTGTAGAATTTGCGTGCAGTAAGTCGATTTTTATATTCTACAGACTCACGGCGAGGTGGAGAGACGCATAGTTTCGCAGCTTTTGACACTGATGGACGGTATGAAACAGAGCTCTCATGTAATCGTAATGGCTGCGACAAATCGGCCCAACAGCATTGACGGTGCGCTCCGTCGCTTCGGTAGATTCGATCGCGAAATCGACATCGGTATCCCCGATGCAACCGGTCGCTTGGAAATCCTTCGTATACACACGAAGAACATGAAACTCGCTGACGACGTCGAACTCGAATCGGTAAGTACAAAAATACCTTGGCTGGGCAGTACTTGAAGTACTTGGTACTTTTTTTTGTGCATAAAGTTCTTTTCAGTACTTCAAATACGTTTTTTAAAAGATTTCAAGTACCAAGTACGAGTGCTTTTTGAGGACGCGGTTGTATTACTCGATCAGTACCGTGACATCCCGTTTCTATTAATAGTATGATTATCTGACCAAACTTTTGAAGAAGTATATTTCTGGTGAGAAGTTTTTTTTTTATTTGTTTAAAAAAGATCCATAAAAAAACAAGAACAGGTTTTCACCTTTTTCTTTTTTTTGTGTAAAAAAGAAGATCTAAAAAATCAAGAAGAGACTCTTCTCGTTTCTTTTTTAATTACATTTTTAATGCATTCTTTGTTAATGAAAGGAAACTGAAGAATATATTAAAAATAGCCTCAAATTACGAAGTACGAAAAGTTCAGTTAGCTATTTTTTAACAATATTTTTGAAGTAAATTTTTTGTGTCAATTTTATGCTATGTAAACATTTTTTAAGGTTACAAAAAAAGATGCAAAGCAATTTGCACATGACTTCCTCATTTATTACAATTTTGTGCGTAACTTCCTCTATCAAGAAGCCAAAATTGATCAACGAAGTTTCTGATAGAGCTATGCGCAAAATCCTAATAAATGAGGAAGCTATGTGCTTCCTTATTTAATTTCAATTACTTTGCACTTTTATTTTTTTAAGCCTAGATAATGCTACGAACCCAATTGCGAAAGGAACTTAGAAAAAGTACTTGGGAAATACTGCAAGTAAAAAAAGTATTTGATACTTCAAGTACTTACGATAATTTGTACTTTGGATATGAAATATTTTTTGGTACTTTGCCCAGCTCTGAAAAATATGATTGGTCCTGACGACTCGTGTACGATATTTTATTTTTATCTTATTTGAAAAATGGTAATAGATCGCTGCTGAGAGTCACGGACATGTTGGTGCTGATTTGGCTTCGCTATGCTCGGAGGCTGCGCTTCAGCAGATTCGTGAGAAAATGGATCTCATCGATTTGGAGGACGATCAGATCGACGCCGAAGTATTGGCCTCTCTTGCCGTCACGATGGAGAACTTCAAGGTTTGCATTCCTGACTTATTTTCGACCAACGTTCCTATTGCCTATCCTAATTATTAACATTTTTTTTACACAGTACGCTATGGGCAAGAGCAGTCCCAGCGCCCTGCGTGAAACGATCGTTGAAGTACCGACAGTCTCCTGGGACGATGTCGGAGGTCTGCAGAACGTCAAGAAAGAGCTACAAGAACTCGTACAGGTAAAATTGCTGGCTCCAGATTTTTTAACTGCGATCATCGAGAAATCAACCCTTTCGTTATGAGCTCGATTGAGAATAACTATTGTCTTCTGTTATCTAGTATCCGGTGGAACATCCTGACAAATTCTTGAAGTTCGGAATGCAGCCGTCGAGAGGTGTACTCTTCTATGGTCCGCCCGGTTGTGGTAAGACACTGTTGGCCAAAGCCATCGCCAACGAATGCCAGGCCAATTTTATTTCCGTGAAGGGCCCCGAACTATTGACCATGTGGTTCGGTGAATCCGAGGCCAACGTCCGTGATGTCTTCGACAAGGTGAGCAAACCAACGATGCTACGTGTCCTTCATCGGCAATAAAATAGTATTTTACTTCACGCGGGGCGAAAATTGCAGTTTCACGCAAATTTCGCGTGCCTAAAAACCTTGTTTTCACACCTTGTGAAGTAAAATTTTGTACGACACTCGTGCGAAGAACGTTTTCTTAACTAGTGTGACTGCAACACTTGCTTTCGGCTTGTGTTGCAAAGTCACACTCCTCAGAAAAAGTTTTATCGCACCAGTATCGTAAATTACTATTATTTTACAAGGTGTGAAAATGGGGGTTTTCGCATCTGCGCCCGAAAAAGAAAAGCGTGCGCAAAAACCGCCATTTTCCCACCGAGTGACATAACATTTTGTACGATACTCGTGCGAAAAACGTTTTCTTAACTCGTGTGATTGCAAACTCACACTACTCAGAAAAACGTTTTATCGCATTAGTATCGTAATGTACTAATTTTATCTCTGTAGCGTGGCGAAAGCGTGCAAAAAAATCACTAGAGTGTTAAAAAATGTGTACGAAAAAGTAACTAATGTGAAGCTACGCATGCGTAGTATTCTTCTCCCACGCCCCACTAAAAAGCGCCACTTTCACGAAGCAAGTGACGAACACACGATACAAGCACGAAAAGTGGGACCTTTTGTGGACGTGTTACAAAAAAAAGTTATTTGCTCGTCTAATCGTCCGAAATCTTTTCAGGCAAGATCCGCAGCTCCGTGCGTGCTGTTCTTCGACGAGCTGGATTCGATCGCAAAGTCGCGCGGAGGTTCGGTCGGCGACGGCGGTGGATCCGCCGATCGTGTTATCAATCAGATCCTCACGGAGATGGACGGTATGGGCGCGAAGAAGAACGTATTCATTATCGGAGCAACGAATCGTCCTGACATAATCGATCCGGCAATTCTTCGACCCGGCCGTCTCGATCAATTGATCTACATACCATTGCCCGATGAGAAGTCCCGAGAGGCAATCTTCAAGGCCAATCTGCGAAAATCTCCAGTAGCCAAGGACGTGGACCTGACGTACATCGCTAAGGTTACACACGGTTTCTCCGGTGCCGATCTGACGGAGATATGTCAGCGCGCGTGCAAGCTCGCCATCAGGCAATGCATCGAAACGGAGATTCGCAGGGAGAAGGAACGTATGGCGAACCCTTCGGTGTCGATGGACGTGAGTATATTCACCCGGCTTAGAAGGCTCGACGATCGATCGCGTATCGCGCGCACAAAAGGGCGAGTTCGTCGTAATATTTTTTTTGTTTTTCAAACCAGATGGACGAGGACGATCCCGTGCCGGAGATTACGCGCGCTCACTTCGAGGAGGCAATGAGGTTCGCTCGTCGTTCCGTGTCCGACAACGACATTCGAAAGTACGAGATGTTCGCACAGACGCTGCAACAGTCGCGAGGATTCGGAACTAACTTCAGGTAATCCGATCGAATCTGAGTCGAAGAACTATCGGGTTACTACTTTTCGTAATTATACGAAATTAAAACCGGTGCGGTGGTTTAGTGGTTAGCGTTCTCGCCGCAAGATTGCAAGCATTAGGAGGTCGACCGTTCGATTCCGGGTTTCGTAGTTTCGTCGAGAATAAAAATATGTCGGATGTATTCCGACATATGGAGCTGTACTCCATGTTTACATTTTCGGTGAAACGCGACGAAGCTCCGATGACAGAAATCACACCGGAGACCGGCTGTATCGGCACAAGTTTTCCGCAGTTTTCCTATGTCCATAGGAGAAATGTCATGGCAAATGCGATACAGAGGGGGAAGTCGGATGCGGCCGCAAGGGGGACTGGCTACTGACCCGAGCCGACCTTGTATATCCGCAAATGATGCCTCAGAACGGGGGAAAAATATAGAAAAAAAAAATTAACGAAATTCTAAACAAGTGTCTAACCGCTTTCGGATCCTTTGTTGCAGATTTCCTCAGAACGCAGCGGGCGGTCCCCAAGACACTACGCAAGGAGACCAACCCTTTCAAGACGACGGCGACGACGATCTATATAGTTAAGTCCTCGTTCCTCTGTATCCCGGCGCAGTGAGCATACGACAAAAGGGCCTGTCCGTTCTTTTCGTGTACAATTTTACACAGCCATGGTTTTTTAATGGTTCATTAACGAGATAACGAAAAAAAAACAAACAGACAAACATACAAAAAAAAAAGGAATGAAAAATCTGAATAAAAGAATTGTTTACCCGAAACGATTTTATATAACGTGAGATTCGCACAAGAGGTACGAGAAACACACACACAATTGCACGGTTAACGAAATATCACACAAGCTCGCGCCCGATGGTGAACACGTACGAAAGATTGTTTACCACTTCGGCACGAATCCATGTCTTGCCGCAGCTCGAATTCTCGTGTACGCCGTCTGATCGAGTCTCCGAGATGAGCGTCATTAATTTTCATCCTTTACCAACGCTGTAATATTCGAGTGATTACATGTAAGAAGTCTTTGTCATTCCGAGCAGGGTGAATATTGTTCATTGTTCGTACACTTTTTTCTAAACTTCATTCGAATCGTTTTATACGCGAGAGATCGCACTATTCGCGCGGCTTGCATCGTTTCACCCACCAATCAACGCTCGCTCGTCGTCCCGCAAATCCACTCGATACATCACTTGGTCGCTTTAGATTTTTATAACATAATCGCATGAGATATCATCAAAGATAGACCCTTTTGTTATTGTCGTCACTGTTCGAAAAAAAAAAATTATTCCTCGTTGCTGTAGAACGAGAATTCGTGAAAAAAAATCAAGATATGCGTGAGCCTAAGCTCCGTGCTAGTGGTATTTTTCGTTTGTGAACGATCTTTCCGAGACGTTCGCCGCGCTCTCGAGGCTGTTTTGATCCCGAGAATGGAGACGCCCGCGTCTAACAATATAAAATAGGTAGAACATAAAAAAAAAAAAAAACCTTTCTCGAAGTGATACGGTATCCGAGAAATTTTTACTTACTCATCCGCGTTGAAGACATTCTTCCTCGTTTTTTTTTCTTCTTTTTGCTGATGCATGTCCCCGAGTCGCATCCTAAATGCAATTCTATTCCGCGAGTTTGTTGACGGTTCAGCATTAATTCAAGGCGTGAGACTGCCGAGTTGAATCCGCCGGTTCTAATCTTTTCCGTTTATCTTCTTAATCGCATCCTATCTTAAGTGCTGCGAGGTAAAGTCGCTTTTCGCCCGTAGGGCCGTCCATTATAGTGTGACGATCGTGAGTGGATGAAATCGAAAGAGATACAAAAAAGATGTAAGACTTAATAAAAAAAAGGAGTTACGAAAAAGTCTACCAAGTGTTTTCTCATTTTTTGGCTTTCCCTTCATCGTTTTCATTTTGTTTTTTTTTTTTTACATTAG
>JAPYZD010001351.1:0-26464 GCA_030522725.1 Ichneumoninae sp. B BG-2022a
AATTTTAGAATTTTAGAATTTTAGAATTTTAGAATTTTAGAATTTTAGAATTTTAGAATTTTAGAATTTTAGAATTTTAGAATTTTAGAATTTTAGAACATTTTCAATATAAAAAATAGTCCAATGTAAATGTAAAAAAAAACCAGGAAAAAGAAAAGAATGCGGTAATTTGTGAAAAACGCGTTCTAGTTAAATGTTACAAGCCTCTTTTCACCGTGTACACGTCAGCCGCATAATTGATGTCGAAACGACAAAACGGTCCTCTCGTGGGACGGAAAAACAGATTCGAGTTTGCCCGCGTGAGCTTCAAATTGGAAATAGAGGAGCCGAAGTTAACTCGAATTGCGTCGGTTGGCTGCAAATTGGCCGGAAACCGATTACCGGGACGACGAGGCTCTCGATCCCGCAATCATCGTTGGCCACGTGTTACACACACAAACACACACACACGTACATACGTACGAGTCGATAGGGGAGAGCGTGGCAAAACGGACTACTTTCGCCAATTTTCCGCGAAACATAAAAATAAAAAAAAATATTGCCTCGAATCGAGGACAAGGATCCGTTTTGCCCCGGTGTTCCGTTTCGCCCCGCTCCGCCCCTCCCTCCGACACAGCAAAACCAGTTACTGTGTTCGAAATTCTGCTACCGAATATAAACTGAAGTCGTATATATATTCGGTAGCAAAGTTTACCGTGCGCTCTCGACGATTCTCCGACGAGTAAACTAGACATGCCTCAAGCACACTGCGGCAGATGGCAGTCTTCGTTCCGCCGAAGCGTTTCGGTCAAAGAATAATATTTAACAATGAAAAAGAATCGCAGTAAGTATATACAGCTCATTCGTAGCGAAACAAGAAATGCTTGGGGGATCGTACACTGAGCCACTGTGAAATTAGCTGCGATACACGGTGAAAAGGCAAAAGATGGCGGCATATCTCTCTGTAATTTCGATATGGACAAACATAATTCTTTCCGAAAAGCCTTTATCTCTGTGAAATCGCGGCGCATCGTAAGAAAACCTGAAAAAGACACTGGCCACGATTTAAAGAAACTGCTTGCCAAATTTCGTCAAGAGATTTTTTGTCGATTCGGAGAACATTGCATACCAAGGAAACGCGGGATCGCCGTGAAACGCATAACTCCCGTCTTTTTGCCCTAGCGGGCAGTCGGGAGTTAGGAAGTCTAGTGAAGTATCATCGAGATTCTCGTCCCGTGCCGGCGAGTAGTGGAAGATTCTTCGCGCAAGGCGAGAATGGGACTCTCGGGTTTCAAACGAAAGAGTCAACGTTCAACGAACCGTATATTAGATTTTCCTCATTTTTCAATGTTTTTTGCCCTTTGAGGTGAAAAAGTTTCGGTGTTCAAGAAACACGTCGCGGCGGCCGGGAAACTTGTGCGATTCGGCACTGGATTCGAGGGAAGAAGGAATTAAGCCGAGTTATCTCCTAGGAAACTGAAATAATTAAATGAGTAAATAAATCAATGTATGTATAAATATATAAAAATAAATGAATAAATAAAAGTACTGCACACTATGTAATTTAGATAGATAGATGGATTCGTTTATTGCGTGTTCAAAGGTCCAAACAGGTCTATAACCATTCAAAGTAATATTAAATAGAAAATAAAAAATAATAAAATATGAAAAGGAATATAAACCAAAGGTAACGTAAAATAAAATAAAACAACATTTACATTATAAAAATAATATGAAATGAAACAATATCTGCCGGGAACAATAGAAGATTTTATCAGCGAATATCCGGTACATGAAGGAGTTAGAACGCAATTTATTAAAAATACCTCGAAAGTAACGATAATGTGATACTTCCGTTAGAAAATGGTTATTTGTATGGCAAGGTTGTAGAACAGTATATTTTACATGTAGTACATTTTGATGCGAGTGCAAAAAAAAAAATTCTGACGAGTGCGAGTTTGCAGCGCGAGCCGAAGACGAGCGTTGCTGTTTACGTGCATGCGTTACAAAAAAGTGATTTGAATTAGCGATACGCTCATTTATTTTAAATGAATTGCAGTGTGAGGCGTTCCAGAATAAATATAAGCGCGCCAAATATAGGGTGGAGAACGGTTTGGTGTACTTTAATAACAAGCATAATGTGAGAAAGAAAAAAAACTATGTAAATGGCATCTCTACGAATCTGTATTTCTTCAAGCAAATAAACAAATATCTATAAATAAATAAATAAAAACGAATAAATGTATAACTAAAAATGATAAAATAAATAAATAAAACTGAATACATGTGTAACTAAAAATGATTAAATAAATAAATAAAAACGAATAAATATGTAAATGAAAATAAAGGTAGAATTGAAACCGAAGTAGATTAAGAGAGGAACCGTTCCACTTTCGCCGGTCGGAGATTCCGACGAATCTTGGTCGGCTGGCTGGTTGGTTTGCGGCTCGCACAGTCGCCTGGGCACGTTAGCGAGTTCGCTCGCATACCGGCGCGACGAGCTCCGTCACCGACCCGTCTGCTTTTTTTTTTATATTATTCTCGACTCTCAGCCGTCTCTCTATCGTCCCTTCAATCCCGCGAGCGAATAAGTCACATATTTTCCAAATTTCACGTTCGACGAGACACGTGGAGAGCCTCCGCAATTTTCCGAGCAGTGATCCATCAGATCAAAGATGCCATTGCACTCCAGGCCTGTACATTGCCTGTGAGCGGATTGAGATTAATGGATTCACCGCCAATAATAACAATAAAAAAAATAATATAAAATCACTATAAAAAAGTTTAAAATTGTAATTTTCATATCACGTTCTCATAAAATTGAAAATTGTATTTCGAAAAGAACAAGTAAGATCAATCGTCCTGAGTTACGAAAAACACAAGCTCAGCCATTCAGGTGCAATATCTTTTTCTCTGTTTTCAATTATAATTCGGAACTTCTTTTCGATTGTTCTTGATTTTCGTTACCTTCATTTTCATAACCTTGATTTCAGTCACCACTCTTATCCCTAATATAATTACATTATAATATGTGAAAAAGAGAAATCCGTCAATGCATAAATGAAATGAAAAATAAATAAAAATAAATAAAAATAAATAGAATTCCACCCTTAAATTAGACTTCCGGTTCTCTTACTTACGTCAATGGACGTATTCGCAGGGGTGAGTGCAGGAGCTCATTAGAGCTCGAATCGGGTTCCCGAGAATTTCAATAAAGACCGAGCGAGCGCCATCCCGGGGCGGCGGGGGGGGGGGGGGGATGGAAGGGTAAAACGGTCGAAGGTAGAAATGTGGAGTGGATCGATCAATTAAGGAGGCATGAGTTGGCCTCGCCTCTCCGGCGTCTACGTACGCACCGTGCGATCCTTCGTAGGTGTGTTTTGTCGGGCGTGTGCGTACGTGCGACTTACGCGTACAATGTTATAAAGCCTACGATCCGCACTGTATGCAGATGCGCAATGGGCATTCCGGCAACGTCGTCGCGGTCGCTGCGAGCTTCGGAATCCGAGGGACCGACGTAGCGCGGTGAGAGACGGCGTTAATGCGGCTCGGCCAACCCATAGAGGCGGGCCTACGGCGTGCATGCATATAGACGCGCGCCGCACGGAGAGAGGTACCGTTGCTCCGGGAGAAAGAGGACTGGAAACGGCCGGGACGGCCTCGCAGCGAAGCACGGCCGACCGACGTCTTATCGCACCTTGCCCGCGTTATCCAGGACTCGACTACGACGACGCTGCATAAATTATATATTTTATCGGGCGAGGCATAGAGGGGGCCTCCCCCCCCCCCCCCCCCCCCGCCCCCCGCGGGCGGAGCGCGGCTTTTTTTTTTTTTTTTTTTTTCTTTTTTTTTTTTCTGTTAATGACGATGTTGAGGGACATAATGTTGAGTGTCTTTCGAAGCGCTCGACGAATAATTGTGACATTTTTATGAGAGCCGAGGCGAGCCGGCACTCGCGTTGGGAATTTTTTTTTCCAGATTTTTTGTAAAGGTATTTGTAAGATTTTTTTTTCTTTTGTTTCATTAATGACGATGTTGAGGGACGTGATGTTAAGGAGGGAGTCTCGCTGCGCGCTGACTTCGCATAAGGTAACAATAAGAGAAAATTGCAAGTACTTCTTGATGGTGTAAAAATCTGGAAAAAATCGTGTATAGTAAAGGTACTGAGAAGATTAATTTTGCATAACAATAATTGCAAAATGTTATTAACAGATTTATCAAAAAATTAATTGGTTAACAAATTACGCGGCAACAAAACTTTCTTTTTATGAAAATGATTCGTTTATTTTTGTGAATACGTATGAATTTTTTCAGATTTTTAAGTAATCGTTGATTTTTTTTTATCGAACAGTAATCAACGATCACTTAAAAATCTGAAAAAATTCATACGTATTCACAAAAATAAACGAATCATTTTCATTAAAAAAAAGTTTTGTTACTCTCGGACACCGGAAACTCCCGTTCGACAATTTTTTCAAATTTTTTCCATGTTGTTTTAAAAATCTACCGTAATTTTTTCCAATTTTTTTCCGGTCTCGAATCCCACCTGCCGTGTGTAGCGCAGCGAGTGGCCTGAACCGTGCCGAGTGTCCTCCGCGCGGCCTCGATGAAAATTTTTTTTCCGCCGAAGAATTCAAGCCGCGCCGATAATCGGTAGGATTTTTACGGGCGAATAATAATTGTCCGTACGGCGCCAGCGTTACACCTACCGTTACACTTCATTACGATAGCGCGAGCGAGTTCATCCATGCGGAAATGCGAGCCGCCGAGAGAACTCGACCAGCGTGGATTAGGTCGAACAGGTGGTCGGGAGAGGTTCGCACCGAGAAACGGTAACGGGTTGTGAGCAGGAGAGGAAAACGTATTCGCCGTGCAAAAAAAAAAAAAAAAAAAAAGGAACGAAAAAAAAAAGAAAAAAAAGAAAACAACAAAAAAAAAAAAAAAAAAAAAAAAAATGCCCGACAATCCTAGTCGACGTCCCCGTCCGACAACTTTGAATCATCCCGCTCCGACGAGCCGGAATTTATTTTGTACAAACCGCCTGGCTAGTCGGACAATTCCTCCGTAACCCGAGGCCGGGCTTCGTCATCGTCGACGAGAACGTCCGACACAGGCCGCTGCACGTATACGTCTCTCCCGCCGACCTTGACCTTGTTAAAGATTATTTCAATACAGCGCCGAGCCCCGTCGAGACGCTCGTCGGAAAATTTTCAGCTCCTCTTTGTTTCTATCCCGGCGAGCCCGAGGCCCTTTTGTCTTCGGCCCCGGAGCGCCTCCACTGTTTACCCGAAGTACACTGTGTAATCAACGCCTCCGCACTTCGATTGTCGCGCGTTTTATTATCAAAGCCTCGTAACAAAATTTTTCCGCTGCTCGATAGTTTTTAGCTCGTTTAAAAAAACACACTCACACTACTCGCTCGCCTAAACACATACAAAATTATTTTTATCGAATAATAATAATAAAATTTGACCGATGAAACTTAAAACTTAAAATATATAGATATATGAATATTTATTATTCGCAGGCAAAGTTATAGAAATTTATGTCTTAGGCGAAAAAATATTTTTTACTTCGATACAACAATGTTTTTTTCGACGTCTTGGACAGTGTCCGATGGAATGTTAAATTCATAGTTGTTCGATCAAACAATTCGTGTTTGGTAGACGATATAGACCTTGACGCTCGTTGATTTGACGCACGAGTTCCGCACGAACTCATGGGTGTTAGAACATCCTGTTTGTGGGGGATTTTAAATAATAATAATAATAATAAAGTTTTATAAATATATCTTAAGATAAAACTTAAAATAAATAAATATATCTTAAAATAAACTTAAAATCTATAAATATACCTTACTCGATAAAAAAAAGTTTGCTTCGATAAAACAAATTTTTTTCCGCGTCTGTGGACCGTCTATATCCGATGGAATGTTAAATTCGTAGTTGTTCGATCAAACAATTCGTGTTTGGTAGACGATATAGAGCTCGGTGCTCGTTGATTTGACGCACGAGTCCCGTGCAAACTGATGGGTAGAAGAAGCGGCTGTTTGCGAGGAGGGTTGGAGGGCAAAGAGAGATGGAGAGAGAGGTTGCGAGACGGCAGGCAGGCTTTGGCAGACGGCGAGAGAGAGAGTGAGAGAGACAGAGCCCGAAGGTCCTTGCCCCAGGACCTGCGGTCGGCGTCGCCAGACGGTCGATGCCCAGGGTTTGGCCCGTGGTGTATAAACCCGCACCCGCGATTCTCCCAACGTCTCTCTTACACTCCATCCACCGACTATTCTTACTCGGCTCCTCTCGCACCCTTCCAACCTTCTTCAATTTCTTTCTGGTCGTTATTGCAAAGCCCGCCACTTATTTTTCCCGAGATGACCTCTTATCACGGTATCGTATTTCCTACCGCTCGTGCACCGATAGCCGCTACGTAAAAGTTGGAGAAAAAAAATAATCTATAATAATAATGGCATTAAAATTGTCATCCCGCGAGGCAAGAGAAATTTTATTCATTTTCTCTTATGTCGAAATTCACGGCGTTTCTTTTCCCGAAAATAAATTCATTAAAAATTACACTTATTTTTGCCGAGATGAATTCTTGTAGCCTATACGTAAAAATTGAAGAAAAACAATCAATAATAATAATGATAATAGGAAAAAAATGAAAATAGAATAGAATATTAAAAGAAAAGTAATTGAAAATAGCAACAAAAAAATACATATAAACATTTTTACTTATTTTTAACGAGATGAATTCTTAACGGTTTAACAAGTATGTTAAACCTCGGTCACCGAGAGCCGCTACGTAAAGGTTGGAGACAAAAAAATCAATAACAATAATGCCATCAAAATTGTCATCCCGCGAGATAAGAGAAATTTTATAAATCTTTTTTTATGTCGAAATTGCCGGCGGTTTTTTCCCGAAAATAGATAGATTAAAAATGCCGCTTATTTTCTCCGAAAGGACATCTTATGACGGTATCGTATTTCCTACCGCGCGGGCACCGATAGCTACGTACAAGTTGGAGAAAAAAAAATCAACGATAATAATATTAAAGTTGTCATCCTGCGAGACAAGAGACATTTTATACATTTTCTCTGATATCATAAACTGTTGGCATCTTTTTCTTTTTTTTTGTCTAAAAATAAATACATAAAAAAATGGTCACTTATTTCTGCCGAGCTGACCTCTTGTCACTGGCATTTCCTACCGCTCGAGCCTCAATGGCTGCTACGTAACAGATTAAAAAAAGTCGTCATCTCTCCTGAAAAATTTTGTCCATTTCCACCAACGACCCGACGGTGTATTTTTTTCCAAAAATAAAAAAATAAAATAAACATCGCCAGTTCCCTCGACGAGGGAAATTTTATCCAACGTCATCGCCTTTCGGCGCTTAAAAAATGAAATAAAAACAAACATCCCACTTTACGGGGTGTATTTTATTTTTGTTTATCGTGCATGCGAGTAGATAAAGCTGCGGTCCCGGCGTACCTCGATTCCCTTTTTCCCCGATGCCGACTAAGCGGTGGTTACCTTGCGGCTTGGTTGAAAATATGATTACATACTCGGTGCGGCGAGCGAGTGGCCGGGCGGCGAGCGGGAGAGGCCAGCGGTGCGGTTTTACGGCTCTCCGCGCGATCCTTTCCGCAGAGTCCTGCGCTTGTGTTTCACCCTCCGGGACATGCTTTGCCTCGATTTACGGAACGCTCGAGGCTCGGCGGTCCTGCGCGGATGTTGCAGTAAAAAGTCACCGGACGACGCTGAAAACCTCTTCCTTCGAGTGTTCAGTCGATGGGAACGACAATTCGCTGATAAGCCGCGTCGACAACTCGGAATGGGGTCCAACGCAGTCCTTGCTAATAGTGTTCGCTTCGCATAACTTTCACGGAAATGAGAGGGAATTGTGCTGAGAACATTCATTTTGCATAATAATAATTCCAAAATGTTATTAACAAAATTATGAAAAATAAAATTGTTCAATAAACCTCCCGGAAATCTAAGTTTTTTTTTTGAAAATGATTCCTTCACTTTTCTGAATACGTATGAATTTTTATTGTAAAATTATTTTTAAATTACTATATTATATTTAAATTATTTTTAAAATTAAGATTTTTAAATTGAGTGATTTTTTTGTTATATATATGGGAAAAATGTGTTGAAAGGCTCAAAATTCAAATCTCGATGGTATAAGGGTTGACGAAATTTTTCTGAAATTTACTCCCCGCAAAGTGATCTTACGAATCTGAATAAAATTTTGCAGAGAATCAAGTCAGGCGTGCCAAATCGAATGCTCCGAAAATAATTCGTAGCGTAATTTAGCGTCGTAGTTTGGTTTGCTCTCTTTGATGATATTCGATCGCGTCTGGACGATGCGGTTTTGCATGGAAACGCTGAATAAAGAGTGGGAGATGAAGAGCGAAGCGAAACCGAAGACGCCGTGTGGCAACGGAGTCTGTACGAGTCTAGTCTTTCTGGCGACGTCGCCGGAAGTCGCAGATTGCGTTGGTAGGGGTTGGCCCGGCTTGGTTGGCGGGGGCGGGAGGAGGTTCGAGCATACTCGATCATCCATCGGAATTCCCGAAGAGGGTTAAAAGGATTAAAGGGTTAAAGGATCACAATATCAATTACTCGCAAATTTTTTGCAAACTAAGCAGGTAGAATGGCCCGGGGTTGAGGGAGAGGTTCAAGTATGCTCGATTGTCCATCGGAGCTTGCGGAAAGGGTTAAAGGGTTAAAGTATTGAAATATCATTTTTTTCGCAAATTTTTTTTGCAAACTGGGCAGATAGAACGCTGTAGGGTTGGAGGGAGGGGAAGGTTCGAGTATAATCAATCGTCCATCGGAGCTCGCGAAAAGGGTGAAAAGGGTTAAAGGGTTAAAGTATGGAAATATGAGTTTGTCGCTAGTTTATGTGGCAATCAGTCAGGTAGAATGGTCTAGGTTTGCGGAGGGGAGGTTCGAGTATAATCGATCGTCCATCGGAGCTCACGAAACGGTTAAAAGGGTTAAAGGTTTAAAGTATCGAAATATCATTTTTTCGCAAATTTTTTTTGGTAACTGGGCAGATAGAATGGTCTGGGTGGGGAAGGATTGAGTTTACTTGATCGTTCGTGGGAACTCGCTAAAAGGGTTAACGTTAAAGGGTTAAGATATAGAAATATAAATCATTTGCCATTTTTTTTAAGTCCCAGAAACCCAGAGGTAACAAATCTCCACGAAGCTCAAACTAATTATTTGACCCTCGACTAATGACGTTCCACAAATCCGGGATCCCAGTATCCAAACACATAAACGGATAACGTCCGATTCCGGTTCGGACCTTTCCTGCAGGAGTGCGTCAACAACCCCCGAAACGAAGAATCATCTCGGGTACCCGAGTCCTCGGTCTCATAAGCTCTCGCGGTTCGGCCCTCGCGAAAGACATAAATCGCCATTCGGTCCGACAAGAAAAGGCCTCCCCCCCTCATCGCAGAATCCCCCGAGACAAGGGGTTACAAGGAATGGATCGTTGGCGGTCTTTCCTCATCAAGCTCATGAAAAAGGACCGGTACTCGTATAGCTGCATAGACCTAGGTCTATATCTAGACCAAAATCAGAAGGGCTTAACTCCTCTCCATAAGTATATAACATACGCCATTGTTATTTTCAGCAAGAATAAAAATTATATTTTTTTATACATTTTTATGTTTATATATTTTCGTATATCAATATTTTTTTATTCATATATATTTTCTTATTCCAATATTTTTTAATACGTATTGTAACGAATGTGTAGCCGGCTATTCGTTAAGGTCCCCGATATTACAAAATCAATCGTTTCAAAGTCCAAAAATGTTTCAAAGTCCACTTACCATTTTTTCGACGAATTTTTTTGTTTTTTTAATTTTATATGCCACTTGAAAACAGTGGCGGAGGTTTTAATTCGATATCTTGCAATTCTTTGAAAAAAGTGCCGTTTCGCTAATTTTAACATAGGATTTCCTATCCTGAAAATGGTCAATTTTGAAAATTTTGAAAAAGGTACAAAAGCTTCCTCTATGAGGAAGCAATACAAATTTTTGTTTTCAAAAGTTCACTTATAACTGCAACTTTTATGTCCGAAGCGTTTTTTTTGTACGGCTAATAGTTTTTAAAATATAGGGGTTTTTGAAAAAAGTTCAATTTTTCGATATCTCAAAAAAATACGATCCAAAAATAAAAAAAAAATTACAAAAACCCCTAGTAAATAATCATGAATTGTGGTGAAATTACAAATTTTTTGGAGACGGTCCGGTTTTTGACCGTTCGAAACCGTGTGGAATATCCATTTTCCTAAATAAGTTTTATTTTTTAATGAATATAGACTTTTTTTGTATCTATTTTTTGTAAACATCGATATATACATATAGACATCGAATCCCATCGGTAGATGCTCTTGCACGCACGAACTTCAGGAACTTCTCTCGTGCCTGCGTCGAGTCCCTCGTCGGTACGTCCGTCCGTTCGCCATAACTCCGCGGGGGCGAAGTAATTTCGCGAGCAGACATCCCCACCGCGTATATAAAAGTCCGGGGTGATTGCCAGCGCTGAGGGACTCGCGATGTACGCGCGGTTCCGTGTGTATCGGCGTTTGCGTGTCGGGGAGAGCCGAGAGAATGCTTGCCGGGGGGTTGGCAGCGGCGACGACGGTGCCAGCGAACGCGTGGGGGTTGTTGGAGCAAACCGCGTCGGGGTTGTGCGCGCCGGCCCTCGGCTTCAACCATCCCGAAGAAGCGACGAGGCCGCCGATGGCTTCAGTCGACGCGCGGCCGCTTACCGCACACACACTGCAGAAGCCTCTTCGGCCACCTGTGTGTCTGCCTAACGTTTGTGCTTCAATAAAAATTGCAAGATTCAAAAAAAAAAAGAACGGGAAGAATTTTTTTAATAAATCGCGGCGAGCATAAATGCGTTAGAGTAGTCGAGTCAGTGTAAAAAATAAATAAAATAAAAAATATAAAATATATCGTATCGGCGCCTGCAGGCGTGCTTGGGAGAACTGCTCTGGGAGAATTAACTCGAGGCAAGCGGAGAGTCGTGATTCGTTGGAGAATAAAAAATTAATGTTTTTTTTTTACTTGATAATTTTTTTTTTTTTTTTTGTTTGTTGTTTGGGTGGTTGTTCTGGGAATCTGGGCAGTTTGCGGGAGATCGTAGGCTTGAATTAGTTTTTTAAAATTCCTTAGCAATTTTAGATGGAGCGTGGAGAAGGAAAACTTTTCTGGAGAACTTTAATTCTTTTATTGCGGTAGGGAAAAAATTGAAATTTGGATTTTGTATGGGTATATTTTAAAAAATATAAAAACGTTTCGAAGACCAACTCACCCAAAGAGCAAAACTGTTAACGCAAAACCTTTGCAAATATTACATTAAATTTCACAAGAAAAAAAAAACCTTTTCTAAAAACTTAAATTTTTCAACGCAATTAGGGGAAAAAAGGAAATTTGTCTTTTTGGTGTATAAAAAAGAAATAAAAAATCTCTTCAAAGATCAACCTACCTAAAGGCCAAAACTCTTAACCGAGACCTTTCAAAAAATGAAATCCTCGGGGGTTCGCCCGCAAATTGTTTTGTTCCTCTTCGCCTCTCGAGTTGAAAGAAAATTCATGTTTTTGTACACTCGCCGGTGTATAAAAAGACTACGTCTTTATCCCCTGTCTCTCCACGTGTCGAAATCGCGAGCGCCCCCCAGGCAGCGATTCACTCCCTTAAAAAAAGGAAACCCTACGATTTACGACGTCTCGGGTGGAAACTTTCGCGACGCAGCGAGGGTTTGGTGTGAGATAGGGAGGCGGCGATTTGTGGACTCGCTTCTCTCAGGGGTGACTTTCTTTCGATCTTAGAAATCACAGACTTCCCCCACCCCGCACTATTAGGTAAAAAAAAAATCAAAGTTACACTCGAGTTTTTCCAATGACGAGACTAAAAAGGTCCTCACGCTCGTCAAAGATTCCAAAGCAATTTTTCTCGAGCCGAGGCCGCGTGCTGCAGTTTTGTTCGTCCACATTCGACGATGCTGGAGCGAGAAACGCCAAACCGGTTGCTTCTCCATCTCCAACCAGTGAATATATATATATATATATATATAATTTATATATGTGTATATATAACATATATATAATATATGTCGTGTCGGTGATTGGGTCGAAGCATTTGCGAAAGTGGAAGCGGCGAACCAGGATGTCAACGAAAAAAATATCAGACATCGATAGCCAATTTTTGTTATTTTTATTATTTTTATTATTTATATAATCTAGTTTACCTTTTTTTTGCGAGGTGTCTCAATCGAACGTTCACTTTCGCCTCGGCACACTCGTTTACATTATCGAAACACGAGAGCGCGCTAGAGCGCACAAAGTTGTCTGTTAAATTATCGTACGTTGAACTCCCCTCTCTCTCTCCCCCTCGATAAAGTTCACTCGTCGTCGTTCGTTGCGCATTCGAAAGTACAGAACTGGAAAGCCAAACTGGGCCTATTCCCTCACGAGTTTTAATTCCCGCTAAACTCGATCGATAAATCGACGTTTTCTTTTATAATAATTATAATAGCAACAACAATAACAAAATAATAATGATGATAACAATGATAACAAAATAATAATAATGACAATGATAATAAAATAATAATAATGACAATGACAATGACAATAAAATAATAATAATGAGAACAATGATAATAAAATAATTTTGTGTTTCCGTTCTATTGAAAGACAATAATTGGTTACACCGTGCAGATAGCGTCGCTGCTCTGCATTGCAAGTGGAAGCGCGAGCGGAGATTTGAAATCAAATAGCGCAACAGCTACGTAAATATAATCGCGATGGGAAGAGCTCCGATGGTCACTGGGCTATGTGTTTGCATACGTTGCTGATGGTTTCGAGCTATATGAATTTATATATATATATATATATATATCCATAGCAAAGTTATACGAATTTATATATATGGATACATAGTAAGGTAATATGCATGAATAGATATAGATATTTGACTCGGCGGCGGGCTACGCGGAGTCGTTGACTCTGGGATCGAAATTCCATTATCGCATCTCTCGTACGTACTCACGTACAGCGGCAACACCACCGTGAACGAAAAAGCGGCGCGGCGAGAGCGAAGGATTTCGAGTGCTCTCCGGTGTTACCTGCCTGCTATCGATCTTGGTGGACCACATTTCGAGGAACTATTTTTAGAGCAGATAGACGGGGGGGAAGGGAATGGATTGGTTGATAGCCAACGACGGGAGGACAGCAGTGATAGGACGAGATAACCACGGGAATGAATTTATTTCTCGATTTGCGCGAAAATCCTCGGATATTGAATTTCCGAAGGGACGGCGAGAGAAAAAAAATTGATGGGGAAAAGAGCGGAGGGGGGAGAGTTTAATAAAGCGCGGACGGGCAGTAGTAACGGGACGTAGGTGATCAGACGTCGATCGGAGACGAATGGTTAATGGTTTAGATTTTAGGGATTTTTTTTGTGGGCTTCGGAATAGAAATTTTGGCGATTTATTGTCGAGCTGATTTAAATAGATTTTTTTTTATTATTTTAGCTCCGGAAAGGTATGTTATTGGGAGGAAATTAAATAAAGCGTGAACGGTCAGTGGTGACGGACCGTCGGTGATCAGACGTTGATCGGGCGCGAACGTTTTATGGTTTCGATTTTAGGGACTTTTTTTTATTTTTGTGAGACTCGGAATAGAAATTTTGAGCGATTTATTGTCGAGCTGATTTAAATAGATTTTTTTTATCTTAACTCCGGAAAGGTATGTTATTAGGAGGAACTTAAATATAGCGTGAACGGTCAGTAGTGACGTTCCGTCGGTGATCAGACATTGATCGGGGGCGAACGGTTTATGGTTTTGATTTTAGGGACTTTTTTTCATTTTCGTGGGACTTCGAATAGAAATTTTGGCGATTTATTGTCGAGCTGATTTAAATAGATTTTTTTTTAATTTGCCTCCGCATAAATAAGTAATTGCGAGGAACTGGAATGAAGCGTGGGCGGTCAGTAGTAACGGACCGTCGGTGATCAGACTTAGATCGGACGCATTGATGGTCCTCTTAATGGGTTCGATTATAGGGACATTTTTGTACATTTTCATTGATTTTGGAATGGACCATTGGACGATATATTTTCGAGCTGATTTAAATAGATTTTATAAAAATCTTACCTTCGGAAAGGTATGTTATTGTGATGAAGTTTAATTAGATCGCGAAATGAAAAAAAATGTCGATTATTAACGTCACGCTTGATTTTTTTTTTTTTTTTTTTATGGAGGAAGAGAATAATGGAAAGGAAAGAGATAGGACAGGAACGTTCAGTAGTAACGGACCGTCGATGTTCAGACGTCAGTCAGCCGCGTCGGGTTAGTGGATTGACACGTTGAATTTATTTTTGCTTTAAGGAAAATTCTCTCACCGCTTCGCCCGGCTCGGAATAGAAGGCTTGTCGATATGTTATCGAGTTATTTTAAATAGGTTAAAAAAAATTCCACCGTCACAAAGGTTTACCGTGGCGAGAAAGTGCAGTCGGGTTGGAAATAAATAAATAAATAAACTTCTCCTTTCAACCATATGCGGTGTATCTTTCTTGTCGATCACGAATCCATAACTCATAAAAACTCCCGTTTCAACATTCTCAGCAAAAATTCTCCGATGAAAATCCTAAAAAAATGATAAAAAAATATTTTAAACGAAAAAATTATATTCAAGATTTTTCGAGGCGCAAGTGAATGTTAATTTCTGTCCGAACTCGGAGCCATCCCAAAGAACGAAACGTGTGATTCGGTCTCCAAAAAAAGAACAAAACGAAAAAATCTTTAACATTTTGGCACATTTACATCTCTACCATATTACAACTCTACCGTATTAGAACTCTACAAAAATGTCTACCAGAGTGCAAAAAAACGCTACCAGAATAAAAATAAAACTCTACCGGACATGAAATAAAACTCTACCAGAATACAAGGCTAGAATTTTATTTCAATTCCGGTAGAGTTTTATTTACATTCTGGTAGAGTTTTTTTACATTCTGGTAGAGATTTTGCTAGAGTTGTTATCTGGTAGAGTTGTTATCTGGTAGAGTTGTTATCTGGTAGAGTTGTTATCTGGTAGAGTTGTCATCTGGTAGAGTTGTTATCTGGTAGAGTTGTCATCTGGTACAGTTGTTATCTGGTAGAATTGTTATCTGGTACAGTTGTTATCTGGTGGAATTGTTTTCTGGTACAGTTGTTATCTGGTAGAATTGTGAGTGGTAGAGATGTAAATGTGCCAAAGTGTTCATCCCCAATTTTTTTTCGTCCAGAACGAAGGTTGTCGAATAAAACAACACTAGTCTATTATATCCTATCGGCTACGAGTCGCGTTCTTGTAGTTCGATCCTTAACGGAAATCGATCGAATGTCCAGACGCCAGTTAACGGCGAGCGTTCTCCAAGTCGTTCGAATTTTAATTCCAGACGTCATTTAATCCGGCGGACTCTTCCGCCGAGAGATATCCAGTTACCATGTATTGCCCCGACAGAAACACAACGTTCGTGACGGGACGCGGAACGGGTGGAAGCCGTGCCAGGATGCGCGGCGACAAAGGAAATCGGGACGTTCATCGACGCTTTTCTCAGCCGGGCCTCGACATCAAAAGCTCGTGCAAACATGCAAACCTTTCAACAACGCTCGTTCGCCATCGAATCTCTTTTCCGCTCTCTTTCTCCCTCCCCGTTTCTCGGCTGTCGATATTTCTCTCGTTTATTTTCGTCAGCAGGATTTGTTACTCTTTGTATATTATACTTTTACATAGACCTAAAGGATACGAGATAAATAATACCGCGCCGTGCTGTGCGCAGCATCGGTTGTCCTCGTTTCTCGACAATGGAAAGACTCCACTCGTACCGACACTATATAAATTTTACTATCTTCCAACTTGGCCCATTATGAAACGAGCCTTCGCAGTTTCAGCCTCGAATCTTTTGTTCGTCGTCCCCGGCGAATACGACTTCCGGCCGGAGGCCCGATTGATTTCGGATCGTTCCACTTTCCGAAGTTCTATTATAGGTGAAAAAAATGTGGCGAAATACTTTTTTTTTTCTTAAAAATACTTTTTTCATAAAAAGACTTTTTTTCTCAGAAATACTTTCTTCTCCGAAATTCTTTCTTCTCAGAAATGCTCTCTTCTCAGAAATACTCTCCTCTCAGAAATACTTTTTTGGCTTAAAAATATTTAAACATTTTTTCAATACTTCCGTTAAATATCCAACGATATATGAAATTTTTTTTTATAAAAAAATGAATATTTCCCTTAGTCCGAAAATGATATAGTCATAGAATAATAGAAATCAGGACGGATAGCTGCGTTGTTGCGAGTTTGTCTATCCGTTTTGGATGCTGACGCGAGAGAACTAGCTGAGCGTGTGTCGGGTTTACGCGCGCGTTGCCGCTGCAGCCGGACAGGAAATGGCCCGAGGCCGCGATACGGGCATAACGGCAGCACCGGGGCAACCCTTTACCCTCCCCGCGCTCACCTACGTACATCCGTATCAGCAAAGGCCGACCAATCCTGCTTACACTAAACTCACACTGGTGTTTATCGTGTGCGTAATGCACGTACGAGTTATGTAAATCGCCACGTAACGCTCGCGATGCAAGTTTCGCTAACGCAGGTGGAACGAGCTAAATCTACTGACAAGCAAGTCCCGTCCAACTTCGGACATGTTCAACACCGGACAAAACAAATTTTCTTTTTCCTTCCTCTACGTTTCAGTTTTTTTTAAATTCTACATTTTATGAGATCTTGAAATTTTTTAAAGCATGGCGAAAGCTGTGGTTTAGACGGTAAAAATGTAAAAGCTGAGTGCAAACTTAATTTGCACCTTATTATCTATCTAATAGAATGAAATTGATCGAGCCTTTTCTACAAGAAACCAATCACTTTTCACAAGTGTCTCCGATGTGAGCCTTCGGCGATCGATAACATTGCGGACTCATTTATAGCTTGGAAATTAAGTGAAAAATAGAAACGATAAAAAAAAGTTATAATAATAAAAGTTTATAATTTTTTAAAAATAAAATTCGTCCGAAACATTCATGTTTCACACCGAACAAAACAAATTTTCTTTTTGATTTATTTTTTGTTCGTTTAATGACTACATTTTCTGAGAATTATAAATTTTGAAAGAGTAGCGAAAGCTGTGGGTGTTGACGGTAAAATTTCGGAAGCAGCGTGCAAATTTAATTTGCACCTCATTTATTAGAATTCAATCGAGCGAGTCTTTTCTACAAGAAACGAATCACTTTCCACGGGTGTCTCCGATGTGAGCCTTCGATGAACGATAACATTGCGGAGTGACTTTTAGTTTAGAAATTTAGTGAGAAATATAAAAAAAATAATAACAAAAAAGGTTTGAAAAATAATAAAATAAAAAAATCGTGCGAGATGTTTGCCGCTATGGTGCTGCACAAGCACGGCAAGCACAGCAATGGAAATAACAGCGGCAGTGGGAGCAGCAGTAGTCGACAGAATTCAACGCGAAGCAGCCATCGTAACAGCAATCTCAACAACAACAATCACATAAACAACAACGTGACGAATTTGAATCAACAGCCATTCGATACGAGGGCGGTAAGTTATACTGCAACAACATTCCTTCACCGTCTCACGGTTTGGCGGTACCAGAGACTTTCTGGAAAGATGACACGGAAACAGATTTATTACCAACTGAGTCCGTTTTTTCACTTCCGTATGCTATGAAAGCCGAAATCTCGAGAATATAGCGTATGGGAGTAATGTAGGATTTTTCGAAATCCACTTCCATATGCTATGAAAGCCGAGCTCTGGAGAATATAGCATATGAGAGTGATTTAGGATTTTCGTAATCCACCTCCATATGCTATGAAAACCGAAATCTGGACAATACAACATATTAGAGTGATTCAGGATTTTTGAAATCCTCCCCGATATGCTATATGGGATTCAGGATTTCCGAAATCCACTTTCATATGCTATGAAAGCCTTGAGTCGTATTTCCTTTTATGGAAGAGAAAAAAAAGTTTTAGCCAAACTTTACTTTATATTACAGGAAATATTTCAATTAAAGGAAAACACTATTAATTTTAAGAGGTTTATTATAAGGGCTGGAGAATGTAAAAACCTGTTAGGGTGTACATGGAAATAAAAAAACTACTACATTATCCTACACGGGAGGGAAGTGCGCGATTTTCGCCGACTGCGAAGTTTCCTGCCCGAGCTAAGCGAGGACAGAAATCACATGAGGTGAAAATCCGCTCCCTTTCGTGTAGCGTACGATACGTTTTTTCCGACTTCATTAAAAATAACCACATTTCTTGCATCGCAAAATCGTCATATTCGCCAATGACCATTACTTTCCCGGAAGTAATGAGGCTTCCAGTAATGAGCCCTATTATTACTCCCTAGAGAATAATGAAACAGCATTGCGCGTTCGCACACGTTAATAACGATCATTGGTCAATAATAGACAATTTTCCACCCGCGTTGCACGCAAGGAATGTGGTTATTTGACCGAAGTCGGCAAAAAAAAGAAATTGCTTTACCCGAAGTTTTACTGCACAGCTCAGACACAGGTATACATTTTTTCAGACACAGGCATTTTGTTTTAATTTTATTCATCATTCCGGGAATTCATTTTCCCAAACGAAGCATGTCGACGCTCGAGCTCGGCGAACTAATATAAATTCAGAATTTCCGTGGATCGTTCGGCCGTCGGTGATTACACTGAAAAACATTTCGTATTCGCGAGTACCGGATGTCCCGGGACGGGTCGGAAGGCAGGATAGTTAATTAAACCGTATCTTCCTTCGCGGCAAAGAAAATAAATTGTTTTACCCGATGTTCCACGGCCCAGCCACAGTATGCAACCTGTTTTAATTTTTTTCATCATTCCACGAATTTATTTTCCCAAACGAAGTCCGCCGACGCTCGAGCTCGGTGAATTAATATAAATTCGGAATTTACACGAAGAACTTCGGAGAAATAATACACGGAAAAAAATGACGCGTTTCAGTTTACAGAATAAGAGCCAAAAATCTTCATTCTATATCAATACTCAAGTTTCATGCGTTCCGAACAGCCAAGAAAGTTCCCATGGAATGCAAAGTCACGTTATATCGAAATCGAACATTTCAGTTTTGCGATCGCTGTAGGCGTTTCAGCTTGTAGAAGAGCTAAAAACCTTCAATCGATGTCAATAGTCAAAATCCACGCGTATCGAGTAACCAAGCAAGCTCTCGTCGAATGCAAAGTCACTTTGTATCGAAATCAAATGTTCGAGTTTTGTGATTGCTGTTGGTGTTTCAACTTGCAGAATAAGAACCGAAACCCTTCATTCTATGTCAGTACTCAAGATTTATGCGTTTCGAGCAGCCAAGCAAGCTCGCGTCGAATGCAAAGTCACTTTGTCTCGAAATCGAACGTTTGAGTTTTACGATCGCTGTAGCAGTTTCAGCTTGTAGAAGAGCTAAAAACCTTCAATCTATGTCAATGGTCAAAATCCACGCATATCGAGTAACCAAGCAAGCTCTCGTCGAATGCAAAGTCACTTTGTATCGAAATCAAATGTTCGAGTTTTGTGATCGCTGTGGGTGTTTCAACTTGCGGAATAAGAACCCAAAACCTTCATTCTATGTCAATACTCAAGATTCATACGTTTCGAGCAGCCAAGCAAGCTCGCGTCTGTAATGATCGAGTGGAGAGTTTGGGACCTGTAGATATTAGTTTTACAGATGGACGGGCGAAGTATCGAACAGAGAAAACATATGGTGATCACCGGGATTCGAACCCGGATTAATCGGTTACTGAGTAAGAGCGCTAACCACTGCGCTCTTATATGCAATGCCGGGCCACTACACGTCGAATGCAAAGTCACTTTATATCGGAATCGAACGTTTGAGCTTTAGGCGTTTCAGCTGTAGGCGTTTCAGCTTATTGAATAAGAGCCAGTCGATTGTTCGCGCCGAAGCTCCGCGGACCAGACACGGTATGCATTGTTGTTTTAATTTTCTTCGTCATTCCGAGAATTTATTTTCCCAAACGAAGTCTGTCGGTGATCGACCTCGATGAATTAATATGAATCCAGAATTTCCATGGATCGTTCGTTCGTTGTTGATTACACGGAAAAAATTTCGTATTCGCGAGGACCGGATGTCCCGGGACGCGGCGGTAGGCGAGATAGTTAATTGCGTCCATCAGTCTGACTTTTGTGCCGCGCTCTCGGTTCTTCTCCGGCGCATCTCAAGCACCATTGCCCGGGCGCAGTACAAAGTATCATGCAAACGAACCGGCATCAGCAGGGAAATTAATTCGCTGCGAGGGACCATCCAAGGTGGGCGCAGACGTCTTTCGTCGTTCCTCTTTCTATGCGAGTTTAAACATCAAACGCCCCGGGAAATTGACGTTCGAATGGACCGGGAAACTTCGGCTATGAAAACGAACAAAGGCGAGACGCGAATATATTGCCCGGGAAGTGAATTAAGCTTTGTTCCCGAGGCGACGGCATCCACAAACTTCCCGTCTATGTCTCTTACATACTCCGCGCCCAGATAAACTCCACCCATTCGGTGTTTGTCTAACGCAGCTATTTATTACTTATTATTATTATTATTATTTTTTTAATGGATGAAGTCAAATTGGATTGGTCGCAAAACTGGTGCGAAATTTTACAGAAAATATTTTACAAGCATTTTGAACAAGATATTTCTTCATTTTACAAATATTTCTTGTTTGGAAAAAAAAATAGACATCTTTTTTAGGGTGGTGCCAAAATCGTGCCTGAAGGTGCCATGCACCACAACTTATATTCCGCTTTTACATTGCGCGACGCGAGATGCATGTAAATATTTGTTAATTTTACAAATTATTTGTTGTAAAATTAACACCGAAACAAATATGAAATTTTGTCGATAAAAAAAAAGTTTAAGAAAAAAAGACAGAAATAATTTTTACCGTACATCTCGGAAGCGCCCCATGCACAGCAACTTATATTCCGCTTTTACATTGCGCAATGCAAGATGTATGTAAACCTAGTGTTAGATCTTACAGAAAATATTTGTTCATTTCACAAATTATTTCTTGTAAAATTAACACCGAAACAAATATGGAACTTTATCAATAAAAAAAGTTTAAGAAGAAAAACAGAAATCATTTTTACAAATTATTTCTTGTAAAATTAGCACCGAAACAAATATGGAAGTTTCTCAATAAAAAAAAGTTTACGAAAAAGAGAAATAATTTTTACCATACATCTGCGAAGCGCCCCATGCACCGCAACTTCTATTCCGCTTTTACATTGCGTAACGCCAGATGTATGTAAAACTGGTATGAGATAATTGCGCGAGTTTCCAAGTGGCATGGTAGAGTGCACGTGTGTACGCGAAGCTCCCCGCCGGTAAGCGTTAAGTCGGCTGTTCGACGACGGCAGCGCGGGAAAAACTGCCGCGAGGAAAGACTAGTCCCGTCGGTCGTGGTTGAACGACCCTCTCAGGTCGTGATAGGTCGATGCATCGGGAGAGACTCGAAACTTCACCGCGCTCGGGTTGTCGAGGATAAAACCCATCCGTGGGCACTTCCCTCGTTTCTCACCCGAGAAAGATCGAGCAGCCCACTCGGGTTAAACTTCTTCTATTTTTCTCCCGGTAAAAGTTACCCGACACGATTACACACTCGGCACGATCGTAATTGCCGTTTGTACGGGTCCTCGAACTGTTGCACGTTCCGGCGCTGCCGGTGCTGCCGCCGCGGCCGTTTCGCGAAGCGACTCTTCGGCCGGACTGACCGAGGCCTTGCCTCTCTTTCGACTATCCTCGCACCGGAGATCCGCCCCGGCCATCGACTTCCGTCTAGCAGCATCCGCAAACTCTCCCGCTGCGCCCGAGAATCGTCACCCTCCAACGAATCGTGAAGAAGAAAAAAATCCCGATTCTACTTTCCTCAGCGGATGGAGAGACGAGGATTATCGTCAAAATTGTAAGAGTCGAAGAGACTTTTTGGTGCACCAAAAATTTTAATTGGCATGCATGCCAATTTCAATTTTCTAAGTAAATGCCGATTGTATAAATTGGAAAGAACTCGTCCTCCAAGAAATTGTGAAGAATAAAAGCAAACATTTAAATGCAGTTATACTTTCGTCGGCATATTTACATTTTAGCCACTCATAACACTATCAGAAAACATCTCAATCATATTGCGAACTCTACGAAAATCTCCACCACTTTATGGAAAAAAAACTCTTCCCGAGCGAACGAGAGTTGCTATGTGGTAGTTGTTGGCGACTGGTTCCCTCGGGTAGAGCGATGTTGGTAGAGTTCTATTGAGTTTGAATTTAGCAGAGTTCTATTGAGTTTGAATTTAGCAGAGTTCTATTGAGTTTGAATTTGGTAGAGTTCTAATACGTAGAGTTGTAATATGCTAGAGATGTTTTCTGGTAGAGTTGTTATGTGGTAGAGTTGTTTTCTGGTAGAGTTGTTGTCTCGTAGAGTTGTTTTCTGGTACAGTTATCTGGTAGAGTTGTTATCCGGTAGAGTTGTTGTCCGGTCGTGTTGTTATCCGGTAGAGTTGTTTTCTGGTAGAGTTGTTATCCGGTAGAGTTGTTGTCCGGTCGTGTTGTTATCCGGTAGAGTTGTTTTCTGGTAGAGTTGTTTTCTGGTACAGTTATCTGGTACAGTTGTTATCCAGTAGAATTGTTATCCATAAAGTTGTTATCCGGTAGAGTTGTTACCCAGTAGAGTTGTTGTCCGGTCGTGTTGTTATCCGGTAGAGTTGTTATCCGGTAGAGCTGTTATCTGGTAGAGTTGTTTTCTGGTAGAGTTGTTTTCTGGTAGAGTTGTTACCCGGTAGAGTTGTTATCCGGTAGAGTTGTTATCAGGTAGAGTTGCGAGTCGTACAGATGTCATCTAGTAAAGTTGTGAGTGGTAGAGATGTAAATGTGTCCGTTCCTTCGCGGACGTCGAGACGGCCATGATCGTTGAATTCTCAGAGCCGAATCGCCTTTTTGGTGTACGCCAATTTGAATGTTTTTAGAACCACGCCGATTTTTATATAAATCGGAAAGAACTGCGACCAGCCAGGCTGACCGAGGCCTTGCCTCTCTTCCGACTATCCTCGCACCGGAGATCCGCCCCGGCATCGACTTCCGTCTAGCAGCATCCGCAAACTCTCCCGCGGCGCCCGAGAATCGTCACCCTCCAACGAATCGTGAAGAAAAAAAACGCGATTCTACTTTCCTCCGCGTACAGAGAGACGAAAATGATCATAAAACTGTAAGAGCCGTACCGACTTCTTGGTGCACGACAAATTGAATTTCTTTCAGCACTCCGATTTTCACAAATTTTATCTTCCACTGCGAATACCCTTAAAATCCCAAAAAAACCTTCCGATCCTGAAACCTTCGTTTCCCAATTGAAAAAAATAAATAAAAAAATTCTACCCTTCAGCACTCTCAGCTTTGAGCACAGCCCGACCGAATTCTATAAGTTCTGCAGGTTCCCGCCAGTAAAAAAAAAGAAAGGTCGGAGGCCAAAAATATAAAACTGCTCGACAGCAGCAGCACACCTCTTGCATCGTTTTGGCATGCTTTCCCTCTCGTCTATACTTCGCTCCTTTCACACATACACATACATTATACATATATGTAATCTTTTTTACGATCATTTCTTTCCCGACGCCCCTTTTTTCTCCGTCTTATTCTTTTCTTACTACTTCGGCTCGGGCCATTTGCGATAGACCGGCTCGTGCGGGCGAGCGGAGACTGGCGGGGTGGGGGGAACGGGAAATGGTCGAGGGGAGGAAAACTCTCGGGGATCTTCGGCGAAATTTGGCAGAGTTCCTTGCGCGAGAGGAAAAGCTGGAGCTATTGGTATTCCGGCTTGGCCCTCTCCACTCTGCATGCCCGCCAATGTCATCGCGACTATTCGCTAACGACCGGAAGACAGTGAACTGGAGTGGGGGGGGGGGGGGAAGAGCGTACACTCGATTTATTATTTATAACGAGGGAACGACTCTTCGGGACTCGGAGTGAGTTTGTAATCGTCTGGGAGACATAAACTCACTACAGGCTTGAGGTCGAAAGATTTTCCGGCCAAAAGTTCGCGTGCGAAACGCGCGGCCTCGTTATCTAAAACTTCTGTATGCAATAATCGCGCACTCGATCGCTGGGAGTGGGGGAGACCCGATGCTCATATATTTCGAGACGATAAATCACGGACCTCGTTTTTTCATGAATTTTTATCGCGAGAATAATCAACGATGCTATGGACACTCAGAGCTGTTGTACTTCGTCGTTTAGCCATTGCCCTGGTCGCTTTATTGTACAGAAAGGGGACGGTAAGATTAGTATGTACACGGCGACATTTTTTCTTTTTTTTACGTTTTAGGAAGGTTTTTATTTTTAGGTATTTTACACATTTTTTTATTGACGAAAAATGCTTTTCCGTTCGTCCGAAAGCTTCTTTTACTGCGCTTCTGATACGCATGCGCGAAGTGGAATTATTAAAAATATTTTACGAAAGTTTTTATTATTCGTCCTTTTTTTACTTAATTTTTATTTAATTTACTCGTTTTGCATGTTCGTAGTATGTCGGGGAGGTTCGAGGATGAAACAAAATTTTTTCGTCGAGGAGAAATGTTTTTCCGAACGGCCAAAAGCTTTTTTTTACTGTGTTTTTACAGCGCATGCGCGAAGTAGAATTCTTTTTTGTGGACGATAATCTTCGTTTTCATAACCGGTCCGAAGTAGGAATTTTATCTCTATAAATATCGCACCTAATTGCCTAAATTAGTGAGTCCAAACCAATAAGCCAGTAATCGCCCGCTCGATCAGAGCGAATGGACGAGCGAACTCCCGATGCTCATGTATTTCGTAACGACAAATCACCGAGTGCCACTCGTGGACCTCGTTTCTTCATGAAATTTTATCGTTCGAATAATCAGCGCTGTTTTGAAATGGGAACTATTATATATCGGCTGTGATTGTGTCATGGCCTGATAGCTTTACTGTGCAGCCGAGGCGATAAACTGCGGAAGTTAGTTACTGCGTTTTAACGACGGAGAATACTTAGTCGTACAGTCAACTGAAGAAGAAAAGAAAAAAAAAGTTCACAATATTTTTAATCCTATAAATTTATCAAAATGGTTTTCTTAACGAACCTCATTTATCAACACTATAAGATAGTAAAATCAACGAGAAGAGAAATCGTTTGTAAAAGTTTACAAACCTTATTTACCGCGTAATAGGTCGTGGAAGACAGAAAAAAAATTATTGATATACCGCAAATAAATCGAACACTTTTTTTATCTCAACGAAATTAAAGACCCGTCGCGCAGACTTATTTTCCCGAACCTTATTAGTCGTCGCTAAACGAGAGTAAAATCAACGAGCAAAAGAAATCGTTTGTGAAACTGTACAAACCTTATTTGTACAAACCGTGCAAGAGATCGTGAAGCCCATTAAAAAAATGTTGATACAACGCAAACAAATCCACTGAAATGTTAAACCTCACCGAATTTAAAGACCCGCACCCAATACATTGAGTTTTAACAGTTCGCGTTCAATATTTATCTATTCCGTCCGCGCGACCGGTAAATCTTGCGTCTCTTTTGTCCTCCATTTGCATGGCTGCAGCACGGGCTGCGGGTATATGTAAATACGTACACGTTTCAGACGTGTGTTACACAGCGCAGTATGCACGGGAGAGCCGGGCCCCTATCACGATATCCCGTCGCCTTTCACTTCGCAGTTCGCCTTCCGCACCGTCGAGCGCGCGGCGGCAGCACCGGCGCCTCGACTAGCCAGCTAGCCAGCTACACGCTTGAGCAACGATATTTTAGTTCTGGTATTGCGAAACAGGGCCCTCTCGCTCGTTGCTCGAACGATACACTGCACGGCGAACGGTAAATCGTGACACCTCCGACAGATGTGCATTTTATTTCGATCCTCCACTCCGCCGAGTTCGCTGCTGGGAGAAGTTAACCGTTCGCTAAGGACAGCCGCGTGTCCGCGAGGATTTTCTTACGAGACGTTCGCGCGAACGCGAACCACCCGGTAGAAAGATTTTTCCCGAAAGGCCCTTGACCGTTCGACGCGGCATCGACTGCCGCTCGGACTCTCGCTGTTTTGCCTCGCTGGAAACTTATCTGCTCCTATAGTTTGTTTTGTTTTCTTTTTTTTGTCGTCGCCTGCAGCGTGACCGTGACGGAAGTCGAGCGAGACTCTCGAAACGATTCGACTTGCGAACAGAGGCGAGAAACAACGCGGACAAGATTGTTTTTCTTTTTCTTTTCTTTTCTTTACGATTTTATCTCGAGAGCCCCCGCGGTACAAGAACTCGAGAATCTTTTGTACTTCGCGGAGAACGTACGTATTACTTATATGCATAACAAGAGCAGCTGAACGCCTCTCCAAACTCGTGATCTATACGACTTCCTGGAAAGACTTCTTCTTCGGTTGGGTTTTA
>JAPYZD010001352.1:0-21578 GCA_030522725.1 Ichneumoninae sp. B BG-2022a
CCAGTACTCATAGATACTCATCCAGTACTCATAGATACTCATCCAGTACTCATAGATACTCACCCAGTACTCATAGATACTCATCCAGTACTCATAGATACTCATCCAGTATTCGCACAGAATCTGACACGGATATTCATAGACACTTGCACAGCGCCGTTACGCGCCAAATTAGTATTGACAACTCACCGAGACGCACAGAATAGAATCAGAATAGAATAATAGGGAAATTGTTATCACGGCCTGGGATGGAGGTCCTTAGAGGAACCCCTGGTTTCTTGATAATTGGGACAAACAAACAACTTTCCATTATATATATATATACTAGCGGGTTATTGTGGCTCGCGCGCTTCGCGCGCTCGCACCCATTTCTGGGCGTAAATCCTTATTATTCTAAATACTTCAAAAGACGGAGGGCGGGTCCCCCCCCTTCCTCCCGTCGATTCTTGACACGGCGGCGAAATCTTTTTATATTATAGAGAGATATATAGATATTTTAGAAAAAAAGACATAAGCCCTTATTATTCTAAGTCTTTTACCCCCCCCCCCCCCTCCCCTTATTGTTCCAAATCCCCTTATGCTGATAGGACTTCAAGCTAAATGGACTTAGGCCCTTATAATTCCAGGCCCCTTTAAGTTATATGGACTTGAGCCCTTACTATCTCAAGCCCCTTTAAGCTAAATTGACTTAGGCCCTTATCATTCCAAGGGCCTTTAAGGCTGGACTTAAACCCTTATTATTCCAAGGCCCTTTAAGGATGGACTTAAGTCCTTACTATTCTAACCCCCCTCCCCCCTCGATTCATGACACGGCGGCGACGGCGGCGACGGCGAAATTTTTTTATATTATAGAGAGATATCTCTTCTTTTCTATAATATAAAAAGATTTCGCCGCCGTCGCCGCCGTCGCCGCCGTGTCAAGAATCGAGAGGGGGGGGGGGTAGAATAGCAAGGGCTTCAGTCCATCCTTAAAGGGTCTTGGAATAATAAGGGTTTAAGTCCATTAACCTTAAGGGGCCGCAATAGTGGGGCTTAGAATTGTAAGGTATACGTCTTTTTGAAGAACTTAGAATAATAAGGGCTCAATTCCATGAAGGGGTGCGAGCGCGCGAAGCGCGCGAGCCAACAGATCCACTAGTATATATATATATATATCATATTAACATTAAAATTACATATTAATGTTTTTTAAATATCAATTTACATTTCCAACAACATTATTATTGTCCAATTTGCAGATATCACATCGCTTC
This sequence comes from Ichneumoninae sp. B BG-2022a, assembly GCA_030522725.1. NCBI lineage: Eukaryota > Metazoa > Arthropoda > Insecta > Hymenoptera > Ichneumonidae > Ichneumoninae sp. B BG-2022a. The sequence goes on from JAPYZD010001352.1 coordinate 1,254, forward strand.
CTGCGAATACTTACTACATATTACAGAACATGGAATTTCACGTTAATCAGCAACGTATAAACATACCGCTGGTGATGGAATCATTGCAAGTTACCGATCTCGGAACGAACGTTCGCCTAGCCGCTACCGCGACTTCGCTCTTCTCTATGAGGGGAAATTTCACTCAACAGGGGAACGCGCGCAACAATCACGTCATACTGCGGTATTGTACTTGAGCCACAATTTTCAATCAATCGATTATGTATCGATGCATAAAAAATTAGGTGCACTAATTTTTTGCAGCACAGTTATTCATGGCAGAGAAGTCGTTGAAACTTACAATCCAATTGTCGACGTATGGCACAGTGCCGAACGTGCACAATCGATACATGGATATATGCCGATAAACGTTACCATCGGAGTGGAGGACAAACTTTTCTTTCTCTACAACACCCCGGCTGGTACGTTTTTGAGCTGAAAGTTGCGTAATTCAACATTTAAGGGGACATCTCTGTGAAGCTTTAAAAATGGTACATGCGCCCATAAAATCGGGGATTCTGCCGTTTATTTTAGTAGTTGTAGTAGGAGATAATAGAATTCATTGACAATACGTAATATGCAACAATTTTTTATATCTAACAAACTTAAATCTTATCACGCATATTGCATGTTGCCAATTGGCTGACCGAAATCCTTCAGCCCCTTATTTTATTTTATCGTATTTTATTTTATTTTATTTTATTTTATTTTATTTTATTTTATTTTATTTTATTTTTCGCATCGTCGAAGCTTTGTCCCCATAGAGGCAAAGTTCTCAGGATGCATTTGTTTCTAAGAGTTTCTTTACTGCAGAATACCTGAGAACTGGCGTAACAGCCAATGTGCGAACCGCTACATCCATAAGAGGTCCTCGAGCGCAGCAGAAGTTGGCGACTATCTGCTCGAAGTGTACGACGTTGTACGTTGTGAGAAAATCCGATGAGAATGAATTGGAGGTAATTTTTTATTTTTATATTTTCGTTGATTGGATAAACTATCGTTTTGAGATTCAGAATTGATTTCGGAGTATGATTTCTTTGTTTACAGAATATACCACTCTTCGAGGCCGTTGTGCCAGAGTTGGGTGGACAACTGAACGTTAAGGTCTTCGGCTGCGACGCACATGTGGATCAGGAAAATTATTTGAGTGACGTACTCTCATCCCACCGAAGCAATTATCAGTGGGTAACACTTTTTATCAAAAAAAATATATATAAAACATCGACAAACGAATTTTTTTTAATATCAATTTAAAAAAACAGGTCTTGGCCAGCTGCTCGATTGCCGTTGCTTATCATTCATTTTCTGGATTTCTTCACATACGTACCGCCGAAGGGCAGTTGCGGATTGTCCGTTTACGTTGAACCAACGAGCCTGCGACCCTCCGAGGTTTGCAATTTCATCGATCTGTCGCATCGACTATCCTCGTTGCCAGAATTTTCGAAACGATAGACGAAAAATGTATAATTCCAGGTGAAATTGGAGTACGTGAAGAGCGGTAAATATCACATGATCTCTCTCGTACGACGGGAATTTGGCACTTTGGAAGTCCTTCAACAGTGGAATTTGGCCGCGGTTTACGAATCTACGAGCTGGATATCCGACACCGTGAAGATAAAGGCCACCAAGACTGTTCCAGGAGAGAAAGTTGTGAAGGTAATTCATACACTTGTGATATTGCAACCATTCGATGAAACGTCATTGAATGAGCCATACTGATAAAAAACAAAATTGCAAATTAAATGCACCGGACATTAAATTTAATGAAAAATTAATAGACTTTTACAGTAAAATTAAAGTAAATTATTAAAAATGAAGTATTTCGAAAGTTTTTAATGTACTGTAAGTTAATTTTTCATTATTTATCTATTTATTTATTAAAACACGGGACGAACCCTTTTTACAATAGATAAAAATTCCGCAAATGGATATACATGTGGTGGTATAAAAGTTTGACATTCTCAGTAGACATTCGCGCGACAGTGATCATAGTTCTACATGGAATTTAATGTACCAGTATTTGTCCAGCTCTGTTTCATAGAGTATGTTCGAGATCTGTGCACGACTATATCTAAAATGTTCGTAAATAAAATATCTTATTGCCATGAATTGACGATGTTTGCAATTGGACGCAGGTTTGCATAGAAGGTGAAAGAGAGACACCGTGGGCCTGGGATTTCTTGAGCACGAAGCCAAGCGATGCAGCGTCCGTGAAACTGAGTGTAATCTGGGGTTTGGGAGACTCGGCTAAAGGAAAATGCAGCGGTTCGTCGATACTGTTCAACCTCGTCGGCGAAGTAACTCCGAAACAATTGGAAAGCAGTAAACAGAACAATTGGCCGTACAAGCAGTGTCGGAAAGATTCCAACGGAAAGAACTTTATTCCATATACAGAGGCCTGCTATGAAGCTTCTCGGGAATTGTCGACTTTGCGAAAATATCAAATGTTCGTTAAAACGGAAAATGTGAGTAAAAATATAACGCCAAAGCAGAACTGGGTAAAGTACCAAAAAAATACGTCAAGTACAAAGTATCCCAAGTACTTGAAGTAGTTCTCAAGTACTTTTCGCAATTAGATTCGTACCGTTAAGCGTTATCCAAGCTTTAAAAAAATACAAAAAACAATTCTCAAATCATAGCTCTCAGCCAGATAAAAAAGTGTAGTTTATTATTATGAGTCTTAGTAGCTTAGTATTATTGTTTCATTGTGTCCCGAATTTCATAACTGGTCTCTTCACACGTCTGTATATCGCGACTATCCTCGGCAACTTACACCATAAGATTTTTGTTAAAATCACGCTTATTGACAAGCTTAGACTGATAATAATATATGAATACGAACCGAATGTCATGCTACTCATCGAAAGTCCGTAATGCAAGAATGAACTCAAAAAACCAATTGTACTTGGTACTTGAAATTGTAATAAGTACTTGTAGCAAATGTAAAAAAAAGGTACTTGGGTATTTCAAGTACGCACTTGAAGTACCAAACAAGTGCCCGGTACTTCAAGTATTGACCAGCTCTGCTTCAAAGAGATCAAAGAGATACGCCTTCCGCGTATCCGGTTTTCACATTCAGCCTTTTGTCATGTTCGCACAGCTGCCGGAAAAAATGCAAAATATAATCTGGAAATTCCGAGCTCTGTACGATCTTCTGGGTGGCAATAGCAGTTATTCGAGGGACACGAAGCAATTCGTTGTTGGTGCAACTTTTCCAAAAGATTCCGAAACAGCGCTTATACAAGTAAACAGGGACAAACTCTCGATTGGGTTCGATCCAAGCCTCATCGACATGTTCCTGGTTCGAACGAGATTGCACAAGTTCCTGGACAGTTCAGTTCTTCGTGCAACTTTCAGTCAGTACTTCGACCACTTTCGTCTAGTTGACCATCATTTTTATATGATATATATTAATGTATATAATTGGGTTAATTTCTTTAGGCGTCTGCGCATTGACGACGACCATTGGCACATCGTCCGAGAACGCGACTTTCCCAATTACTGCAGATCGTGAATTTTTGGTACTCGCCCAGTGTTACGAGAACAATCCGAGATTCGCGCTGAGAGCGATGAGCACATCGAGCGGTGTGACACTGATATCGGACGACGATTCGGGCAGCATTAAAATCGTTCCCGACAAGCACGGAGGAACGGTGTACAATTTTACGGAGAAATATGCCTTCAAGAGAGACTTCGAATGGAATACCATTAACACCAAGAGGTGAGAAATGAAGACGATAGTGCAAGGTGCTTTTGCCATTCGTATTACTTTAATCTGTGGAACGAAAAAAAAAGAAACAAAAATTGAGTGTTTGCAATTTTCGCTTACAGCATCAGATTGGACGACAAATCGATCCATCTGTTTTTCAGCGACTTCTTCATCTTCGCGCACGTCACCGAGGAACAGGTACTCCTATTTTTCCCGAACTACATGAAAGAATTTTCTTGCGGAGTCTGCACGGCTGTGAACGCCGATGCGGCGAAATTGTATGAGAAAATTATTTAATTCTCACCCAATCTAATAATATATTTGATCGATTTTTTTTATGATCCAACTTGACGAGTAAATAAATTAGAGGTAATCGGATGTCGTGGTATTTCTTTGCACAGTGTATAAGACAATATTCCAATTTTTGGTAGATTTTTTTTACGTTATGAAATTGTAAAAAAAAAAGTCTTTGTACGGATGTCAAGAGAAATTCAGTGCAGCTTTAAATCTTCAATTTTGTATCGTGTTTTTTTCGCAAATCAAATAAGTGAATAATCGTCTATGCAAGATCGTAAACTGGATCGCTATGACATTAACGCTGTGTACATTTTCATCATTAACCAGAGATTAATCAGAGATTTTGATGGTCAAAATCCTGCTGTAAAAATGTAACAAATAACAAAAAGCACAATAAATTTTTACCAAACTTGTACTTAACGGATACTAATGTATGTAAGGTAATAATCTATTCTGTTACCAATAATCAAAAACTTCAATTTTATTCTTAATTTCAAAATAAATAAACTACAGCCTTTAATTTTCGGTCTTGCGGCGTATAATTTCGTAAATCGATTCGTAAGTCGATCGAAAACTGGGTAAATACGTCGTGCATCGATGATCGCAAACATTTTTTTAACGTGAGATTTCGATGGGTGAATACAGCTAGGAATGTAGTACAAAAATATCAAATAAACTTTTACAAAAACGTATACAAAAACGTACTTCAGTCCCAGTTCTGACCGGATAGGCAGGTATCTAGATGCATGTTCATCATCTTTTCGTCTATCAATTCCATACAAACGGGACAGGGAAATCTACCGTCCTCGACACATTCATCCGCCGGCGAATTTGTCAGAACGGAGCTATCGTTCGTGGAATCGAACTCATCGTCGTTGAATATAGATCGAACACATTCGTCGAGGTGATCGGTCAGTGCAATGTCGCCTCTTATTTTGGCGTTGCACACGAGGCACACGTATGGCTCTCCCGTACCTGCAATATCGCTCGTTATATCAACAACATCTTTAGACTTACTGGCACCGCTCGGACCCGCCGGCGGACCTTCCACTATCAATACGCTCCTTTTCGCTTTTTCTTTTCTCTGCGTTTCCGCGGCCTCGGCCAGACACTCGTCCAGATGTTCGTTAAGCAAATTCATATCCAGCGACTTGTTGCAAACCGGACACGGGTAATGCTTCGTTGCCGTTTTTTCCGGCGATATCACGAACGAGTCCAAGTTTGTTTGTCCCTTCATGGGTGTAGACGTGCTTGGTGATTTTCTCGAACCCCGAGCAACGTGGGTGCTCTCGGGACTCAGGACGATCACAGCCGGTTCCTTTTTAGTGTCGGCCCTGCGATCGCCGCCGGACTTTGTACTTTTGGGCTGGTCGCTCCCAGCCACGAGGCAGATGTCGAGGTGGTCGTTCAGACTGATGCTCGGCACGGCCATATCACAAATCGGACAAGTGCAGAGCTCCTGAACATCCGGATTGTTCAGTCTCAAGACAGGACTACTTGTAGGAACGACGATCTTTGGTTTTTTTGGCGGTGGCGAGTCCAGTATAATAGTCGAAGCTCCCGTCTTTGGAGGTCGATTGTTCGTTCCTATCTGGGGAGCGGAGGATGAATACTTGTCCAGCAGGGAGCTTCTGCCGGTTCCAACACCGCCGACCGTGGCAACGAAGCTCAGCGTTTGCGATGGTTTAACGCCGCTGACTTTGTTGCTGAAAGGGCTCGCCGGTTTTGACGAACCTCCGGACGAACTTCCGGGACCGCCGGTTCCGAAACCGTGAACTCTGTTCGTGCTGGTACCGAGCTTCACCAGACCCGTCGGTGTAATCGGTTTTCCCCAAGTGCCGGGTGCCGAAACGGTTTTTGGTTGTCTGAAATTGTTCGAGCCGCTTGCGGGATTTTTTGGAGCTTCGGCCGATTGCGTCCCGTTCGAACTGGGCTTGACTACGGGGACCAAGGAACCGTTTACAATCGTCACAGCGGGCTTCGGTTTTTCCTGGGTCGGCAATTTTCCATTCTGGGGCTTTTTGTTGTCATTGACCACGGACTTTTTCTTGCCGTCGACGCTCTTCTTAGACTTAGATTTGAAATTTTCGGGCTCGCGGACCTTGACGTACGTGCCGCCGCAACTCTGCTGATGTCTCGTCCACCAGCAGTCCGACGGTCCCGGCGCTCTGTTCATCGAACGACGGACCATACCGAAATACGGCGCTTGGCTTTGGCAAGGACCGTCGCATCTCCACCAGTGCTGCTGGTACAATTTTACCTCGTCGTGAAAACTGTGATAGATCTGGTGCAGCATGGAAGAAAAAACGTTGCAAGTTAGCGTTGTATAATAACGAAATGGTAAAAATTTCTAAATAAATTGCCAGGTAGATGCATTTTTTTTTACAAACATAAAGAGTAGAGTTGCAATTGAGAATCAATAATCATTGCGCGAGGTCGTTGGCGGAGCCACATTGTTTTGGCGAAACTTCAATTAGCCGAATCGATGTATGGCCGAAAATTATGTGTCCAAATACACTTGCTCCGCAACCGTCTAAGCCCTGCAACTTTATTTTTCCGAATCGTCAAAATGCCGAAATTTTTTGTGTCCGAATAACAATTTTACCGAATGTAATTTCTCCGAATAATATCACCGAACTTCATTTCTTCGAATAATATCAGCAAACTTCATTTCTCCGAATAATTTCAGCGAACTTCATTTCTCCGAATAATTTCAGCGAACTTCATTTCTCCGAATCGTCATTTTTCCGAATTGCCAAACAACCGAATCGCGGAACTAAGTAATATGAGTGATTAATCTGAGTTTCTGCTATTATATCTCCTCGTGAAAAATATTACGCTCAGTAACAATCGGTTCAGATAAATATTCGGAAGAATAATGATTCGTCAACTTGACGTTTGGAAATTTAACGATTCAAGAGAAATGAAGTTCGATGAAATTATTATGGGAAAAAATGATATCCGTTTATATGGCGATTAGTATTTCCAGAGTGACGTTTGTTTAAATGCAGATTCGAAATAATAGAGTTTTTGGAAATTCGACGCTTTGGAAAAATAATGCTTTGCAAATTTGACGACTCGGAAAAATAAGGTTTTGGAAATTTGACGATTTGAAAATATAAAGATTCGGCGGTTTGACGATTCGGAAAAATATAAAGATTCGGCGGTTTGACGATTCGGAAAAATAAAGTTTCGGAAGTTTGACTATACAGAAAAATAATGTTTTGCAAATTTGACGATTAAAAAAAATAAAATTTCGGACATTTAACTATACGGAAGAAGTGCGAACCTATGATTTCCGGCCCTACGACGATGCAGCCGATTGAAGTTTCAGCAGAGTCATGTTGCTCCGTCCTTGGTTGCCTTGGTTGCCCCGTCAAATAATCGAATAGATCAAGAAAGATGAACAAACCGTAGATGATCAACTTACAGTTATATTCGTTCCCGCTTCTTTGTTTATTCTGTTCATGTGTTTGCAGAATTCGGGCCCGTGACCGTCCCGGTCGCGATTGTTGTTGGTCAGAAACAAGAATCCATGGATCATTTCATGCTGAATCGGAAAAAAAGCGATATAAATTCAGTCAAGATTTCAATGATTTTTGTCCATCAGTAGAATGAGTTAGTGATAACTTTGAAGATATCTGCACGAGACTAAATTTCATAAAGTTTCAACAGCTGTGTTTTGCGTTACACAAACTTTGCTCAGGGAAGTTCACTGAGATAATAAATTTGTACAAACAACTCTTTATTTCTTCCTAAAGCTGTGCAATAACAGAGACTTGTCAAAGATGAAATTACATGTCGTGCAGGAATATTCCGAGTCAATGTCAGAACGAAAGTAACTTTACCAGCAACGTTTCGACCAAGTCTTTACGTGGTCTGAGTTTAAGTAAAGGGGCGCTCAGAGATATAACGCAGTCGCGACTTCTCGGACGGAAAGTGCATACTCCGGCGCACCTGAAAAAAGAAAAATGTTAGAAATGCATAAAGTTGTTGAACAAACTGCAGTGCCAAATTGTGTGCACGGTAAGAAAAATTAATTTTTGTGACTCACGAGGTCATACGAGGACTCCATTTGACCTCTACCGAGAGCAGTTTGTTGGAAAAGAATTTTGCGTTGAACTGCATGAACAATGTGTGAATGTTGGGTGTGGGATCGACAATCTCCAAGGTTTGGTCAATCAATGTTCTTGGCGCGTAGTTCTCTTTGTTCTTCTGCAGGCACAGAAATGGGAAACATAAATTCAAGCAATGACGTGATGGATCAATTTTCAAGAATCATTCTGACAAATCGATTAATGTACATGTTAGATGCACACACGTTCGCGTGGAGACAGTGCAAATTTATTTACCTGGATGCAGATTTTTATAAGTTATAAACTTACTTAATATAAAAGTGAAATAATAACAATAAAATTGTATTTCATGCGTAACGAATATAACGGTTTTCTTACGTGATCCGGAAAGACGGCATTCTCGGTTATCCCGACTGGATCGTATCTCTGTTGGAGTTCCAACGCCAATGACCGATCGTAATCCATCATATCTTTCTTTGAGCTTTTAGCTGTGGCCATTGTAAATTTATCGTTTTTCTTATTGTCCTGCGGCCTCTCTTTGGATGTTTATGGATCGAATTTACGTCCGAGTGTTTGAATTGGCAAACGTAATATCATCGCAAGCGTTTCGATGTACCAGAATGTGATCCGTTGGCTGCGATCTACTGTGTTGATACTCGATCATCATGTTTATATATACGTGAAGGTGACGAGTAGCAGACGACACGTTTTTGTATGGCGGGTAATATCGTTACGCCAAACTCAATTGCAGCCAAAAATCATTTAGGCAATAAGTAACTAGGCTGCAAAACGCTACACGCATGGTATCCGCATACATGTGAATCATTTACACTGCTTACACCAAACGTATTAGGTCCGTTCGGTATCAGAGTTGATAAGAGTGGAGCGCAAGTCAAGCGCTCGTTTTGCATTCTGCGTTCGTTAAGCCCATATGAACGAATATGATCTCGGCTATCGATAAAGCTTTTCTTGTGACCGTACATGCGAGAATCCGTAAGAAAAGTTGATTACACTTTTTATAACCGATTTGGGACATGTGAAACGACTCAGTCGGTAACTAAAATCTGTAATGCAAAGCATGTAAAAAGAAAGCAAAGCATAGCGGATGTACAATTTAATGCACGGCATCGGCAGATGCAAGGAAAGACCAATTGTCTTTTTGCTCGGTAGACTGCGGTCTCAAAACGGCATTGTGTACACTTTTTGTTACCGGTGGCGGTATTGTACATCACCTTAAGCCGAAAGTACAATACTATGCCCCTAGTGCTTTAGGTTCTAACAGAAGAGTCAAATCACAGTTTTATACACAGGTCGATGCGCTTCTATACCGGCCGCATGCAGTCAGTTCTGCTCGAAATGAAGCGAATATGGCGGTCAACCCAGGCCGATTTGTGATCATTATTCTGTCAATCTGTCCGCGCGTGTCATAATAATAACGTTGAAACCGGAGTGTCTTCTGGTAGGATATCTGGCAAAAGGTTATGGTAGGTCAGTGCATATCTCAGTACACATCTTAGGATATCCCAGTGTACATATCTTAGAATAATTTCGCATGAAGTGTTTCTTTATATTAAAGAACTAAAAAATAAATAATTGATTGCAGCGTGTGTTGCCTTCGCGTCGGTGAACCTTTCGATAAACGCTCAAAATGCCAAATAAATGCGTAGTGCCGGGGTGTCGTACAGGCTATGCAAGTTGCAAAAAAAAGTTTTCAACATTTTCGGCACCCAAAAATGAAGAGCTCAGAGAAAAGTGGGAAAAAGCTATTCAGCCGATGAAGCCATTGAAGCCAAAGCATGTTGTATGTGAAAAACATTTTATCCCTGAGCAAATCATTCGGAGTTACAAGCTCAAGGATGATGCTGGAAATGTACTCGCAGAGGTAAGATCTAGCACCTCATTATTTTATTCATGATTGAAATAATTCGGAATAATAAATAATTCGGTGACGTTAATCAAATTTTGCGGCAAGCAAGCACGATAAGCTCCATATTTTTATGCAATTTTTCTAAATATGATTCCACTCAGTTCAATGAGACAAATTACGAGAAACGACATATACAAGTTTAAACCACTATAATTTCTGTGGGAATTATATTTTTTCTGGTAATTATTTGGTATTTAATTACTGCCATGACTCTTGATGTAATTCTTTTATTAATATTATTATTAATGTTTACAGAAATTAAGTTTTCACTTATCGATCTGCTTCTGTATAATATAAAATCTCATAAAATTATATCTATCGATTTTAATAATTATATCAATGTAAAGTCATGTATATGTACAAAGTTTATACAAAATTTATACATGCATGTTCTGACCTGACCTTATATTTACAAAATAATGTGGTTTGTTTTTCAAAGTGAATAACTGTTTGATTGTGTACACAGGTTCCATTGAAGTGTGTTCGACTTGTAACCAATGCAGTACCTACCACATTTCGGGTAAAAGAGACAACAGAAATCAGCGCAAAGGAAAACACCCATTGCAATGGAAATATAGCAATCCAGCACATCAATGTGGTTCTCGAATCCAAAGCTCACACAGGAATATTGGATAATAACAATATCCATAAGAACGAAACTGATAGATCAATTACGTTTTCACAAACTCACGGAAATCCAATGACAAAAGGTGTTTCTGAAATGGAATCTTGCATACAAACTAAAAGCGAATCATCAGACATTGATCTGAAACCTCTAATTATTTGTCAACGCAATCTATTCATTGAACTGCTGGAGCATCCGTCTCTGATACAAATACCCGAAAATTGGTATACAGCGACACCATCCACGAAAAAATGTGTCACTTTCTACGAGCTTTATTGGAAAGATGAAAACGAGACCTGCTACCCTGCAATGAGGAAAAGCTTGATTATTGACGAAGATATGAAAGGGCATTACTCGGTATATTGTAATCGTGTAAATCAGTTAGAATCCTCCTTTCCCAACAGATTCGAGAGTTTGGATATTGTGAATAAAACTCTTGAACGATTTGCGAGCCTGAAGATTTGCTGTGGTATAGGCATGTTTGATGATGTAAATTTGGTGAGCGGAAACATTGGATACACGGACGGTGCTAATCAGTTGCGACATAAGAGATGTTCAATCGTCGCGGTTAAACAGCAATGCGATGTTTGCAAACAAGTGAAAAAATTGATTTGTCAAAAAAAATTACGCATGAAAAAGCGCGAAGAAATTGAAAACGGGAAAAGAACGAAGCAAATAGAAGGTACATTTCAACATGGGAAGAGAAGTCTGGAACGTGTAACTTTATCGGATGACTGGAGAAGAAAGATTCGTTCCCAACATTACGCCCTGAAACGTGCCAAAAGAAGAATTCAGACTCTGAAGAGTATAATGCAGTCACAACAGGCAGCTCAAAAAAGATTAAGGAGGGAAAAGTACTGAAAAAATGTGAGGAATTAGGTATATGGATGGGCAGCATGTGAAAGAAAAATCGTTTTATTCTATTCTGTTATTGAATGTCAAACCTTCAAATTCTGTTCTCACGCAGCCTGATAACATTTTTTTTTACTACGTATAATATCCATTTATTTACATTTTATTTATACATTTTTACATGAATAGCATTCATATAGAAGCAGATTTAAAAAGTGTAAAACTTACTTTCTGTAAATAAATAATGATAATAATTATAAGTCTGCAAGCAAATTGAGAAACATTTTTCCTGCAAATATTGTAGGAAAACTGTGCGAGCTTCTGTAACATTTTCCCAGCAATCTATAGAGGGAACTTAAATTGAAATCTTGCGGTGCGCTAATGCACTTCAATATGTATAAACTTTTTTTTGCATGTTTCGAGTATTGAAGAGCGTTTTTAAACGCATGTTCATTCTTCTGATGTGTATACAGAGTCTGTGGATGAGATGTTAAAACAATATAAATTTTCTTTTCCCTGTACACAACAGTAATCTTGTCGTATGCCATAAAATATTATTTGCAATTGACAATGCAATAATATTTTCAGGAAACAAATTTAAAAAATGTGATAAAGCTGAGTGCTCTTAAGGTGAAGTGAAACACGCTCTCTGACGCGCTCTCTGGCTCCACCGTAAGACCAACGGCACTATCTCTCTCCTCACACTCCTGGCTCAGTCACGTGACTTTCACTTCACCTTAAAAAGAAACAGGCAAAGTTTTATAGCACTTAATAAATTGGATTAATACATTCAATACATTCAATAACACATTGAATAGTGCTGATTCTTTTTTTGAATCCTACCTTCCAACTTCGAATTTAGTAAATACTGTTTTTTTAAATTAATTTTATAGAATAATAATAAACTGATGGGTTAGTAGATTCGGTTGTAATTGTTGAGTGGAGAAACGAGAAATTAGCACGTGGCGCGTATGTGTATATATTTAAAACAGGCCTGGGCTGGCCGCCATGTTGGCTCCAATCACGGTAGCTTTTCGCCCGGCGAGTAATCCGACTGTGTATAAAACTGGGACTCAAATTAATCGAGTTTTCTTCGATATTTTTTGGTTCATGAAATTGAACATTGAAATTCCCGCCAAAGTGCCCTCCGACTTGCGGTTGTAAGCGTGTGTTGGAATATTATTGAACGTACAGCTGTTCGATTCGACCACACTAACCAGCACTAACCGCGCGATCTCGTCGGTCGTTCTTTTTATCGCTTTCTCAATGCTCATATATTCGATAATACATCAACAAGGGAACCCATAATAAAAATTGTTATAATAATAATTACAAAACGTTACACAAACCTTGCCGACGGACAAATGGTATTTCGGTGACATTGTTTCGTCATCCCAGTTACAATGAATTCTAAGTATTTTTTGAGGCTAAGAGCTGCCGGCAGATCGCTCGTCAAAGATCCCCGGAGATTTTATTCGAACAGAAATGTCTTGAAGCTTCACGAAAGGGGCATGTTCGAAGACATGTTTCCTAACACCAGTGCGTAAGTTGAAAGATTTTTTATTTGTTTTTTATTGTCGCCTTCTTAACGCTCGAGTGTGTGACCACGCACAATCCTCGGTGACGATATCAAAACTTCTCTCATTTTTACGATAGTTTTACAGCGATGTACAATTATGTACGTAGATGATTAAAAACGTTATGATTTTATGTCGTGTGTTTTTCTGGGCTGCTTTTTAGTGCGAAAGAGATTTTGGAGCAATTGCCATCTAGGGACAAAATTCTAGGTCTAATTCCTCCCAGAATTATCGCTGTACCAAATCAACTGAGTCACAAAAACGTGGTGCACGAAACTTCATAACTCAGAATTTATGAACTGATGTCACAGAAATTTTTATTCACTGAAAATCTTGATTCTGGACTCCTCGCGTACAAGACAAAAGACACATACGTGCAAAAAGTTTTTCTTTTAGCCATGGAAGAATTCACTGTTAATGTAAACATTTATTAGAATTTGTTGTTTGGACATTCTAAACAAAGTGGAACATTTAGAGATAGCGAGTACTTAAAGATGCCCAACATGCATATATATTTGTGCAAATATTTATTTGTCATCCGCACAGCTTTAATTTGTTTCAGCAATTCGCGAATGCATTTTACAGAATTCAAGGCAATTCAACCTCCTTAAGGACGCCTGAAATGTAACACCAATAGTTACTCCAAGTTTCATCTTTTGTCTGTTTATAAAAAAAAACAAATCCAAAGAGTCACTACAGGTGGTCTTATAAAATTTTAAAAATTGATAGGAATTTTCCCTCAATTGTTCAATGTTTTTGTCACCCGCTTTAATTTGCCTGTTTCACGAAGTTTGGTATCATGCACATGGTACCAAACTTCATTTTTCCACGCCCTCCTCTTACCTCACTGATTAATAACACCGATGTTTATATTCCCACAGAGATGAAATAACGAAACTTCTGGTGCAACAGCCTCAGTGCGTTTACGCGGGATTCGATCCAACGGCGGACAGTCTTCACGTCGGCAATCTTCTGGTGCTGATGAATTTGATGCACTGGCAGAGAGCGGGTCACCAGGTAATAGCGCTGCTGGGCGGCGCGACGGGCCTCATAGGTGATCCGAGTCACCGGACGGCGGAACGCGCGGACCTGAGCAATGTCGTCGCTAACGAGAATCTCAATAGCATCAGCGCGAATATACGAACAGTGTTTGAGAATCACGAAAAGTACTTTTGGGAGGGTCAGAAGGACAAATTGAAACCTCCGAAGATAGTAAACAATTTGAATTGGTACAAAGACATAAACGTCATAGACTTCATGAAGGGCGTTGGAAAGCACTTCAGACTGGGCGTAATGATGGGTCGGTCATCCGTGCAGTCGCGTCTCAACGCCGAGGGTGGAATGAGCTTTTCCGAATTTACCTATCAGGTATTTCAAGCTTACGACTGGCTTTATCTCTTCAAGACGGAAAACTGCCGTTTTCAAATCGGCGGGAACGACCAGATGGGAAACATGATATCCGGTCACGACATAATCGGCAAGCTGGCCAATAAAAAAGTCTACGCTCTCACGCTGCCGCTCATAACCGCCGAGGGTGGAAAGAAATTTGGCAAATCCGTGAATAACGCCGTTTGGCTTTCGCCGAAGAAATCCTCGAGCTTTCAGCTCTATCAATTTTTCATAAGATCGAAAGACTCGGATGTGGAGAAGTTTTTGAAACTCTTCACGTTCCTGCCCCTCGGGAGGATAGAGGAGATAATGAAGAATCACGTTAAAGCGCCGGAGAGACGAGAGGCTCAGAGGGAACTGGCCGAAACTGTTACTTTGCTCGTTCACGGAGGTACGTTTCGCCATCTAAATTTCCGGTCTACAGTTTTACAACCTTTAGACCCACATTTTAGAAAATTATCCAAATTGCTTATTAATTATTTTTTTTCTCCAGTTTTTTTGAAAAATTCTCTGCAGTTTCGAGCACGTGGATTTTCCCTAATTTCGTCAGAAATAAATAAAATTTCACTGATGAGTGTCGCGTTTTAACGATTATTTATGTTTTTAGAGGATGGATTACAGTCGGCGAAACTCGCATCGGCGGCACTTTACGACACTTCGATAGAAACACTTTCGAAAATGAGCGCCGACGAGGTTGTACAAATTTTCGAGGGTGCCAAAGTCTCGGAGGTGATGCCGGAAGTGGGACTCACCGCACACAGCCTGGCAATGAAGATAAGATGCTTCAAGACCGATCACGACGCGCTGAGAATCATACCGGCCGGCGGATTTCAAATGAACCATCAAAAAATTACGAATCCCAGTGAAGTTATAACACAAAACATTCACGTGTTACCGAACAATCTGACCGTCGTTAGGGTAGGAAAGAAACATTATCACATAGTCAAATGGCTTGCGTAATTGAATATATAGAGGTTCTAAAGACATCAAAGGTTTGCGTTTATATTTTCGAGTTACTTCTGCATCAGTAAATTGAATTTTACGACGCGATTTTCAGCCATTAAAAAAAAAATACAAAAATACTGGACTGAAGAAAATACTTTTGAGAAAATTGCAACTCATGATTGCCGTCGATGTTGCTCAAGAAGCTTCCATGCCCAGGGTTATCTTCCGAATGCTATCTTTCAAAAGTGGAAAATCTCTTCGGGTTTCTTCCATTACATCCCTCAAATCAACACTCATCGCCCGTTGTTTCTGCAGCTCGTCGTTCAGCGACAATTCGGATTTGAAGAGCATCTTGTATCGACGGTCTTTGACATCCTGCAGCATTCTAATTTTTCGCTGTTTTCGCACCAGACACTCGAGTTTCTATCCAATAAAAAATTACTCTTTTTAGTGCCACAAATTTTCAATTAACACTCAATTTTTTTACATACGTGATATTTTATGAGTTCGGCATCGGCGATTTGCTTATCGACTTCCGGTACAGCGTCCTCGTACGCTTTTAGCGTTTTTTTATTTTCGTCCAGTTGCTCCAGCAAACTCTTCTGTTGGCTTTTCACTTCCAATATCTGATTTTCTATCTGCTTTATTTCCTGCGATTAATATTTAAAATTAGATCGATGTTTTATAGGTGAATTGACAAGCGAATTTTAAATGCTCACTTTTGTCATCTGTTTTATCTTCAGTTTTTGATCGTTCATTCGTTTCTGAAATACAACCCTCTGATTGTGAAGTCCTTTAGGATTCCTCTTCTCACGAGCCATCGCCCCATCCATTATAACGTCTCGACGGGCCACGCAAAATTCCATATCTCGAATCATCTTTTCCTGAGCCTTCCGCAGATCCGAGAGACGCATTTCCATTTTGTGAATTTCGCTCTTCATCACCGCCACGTCGCCACCCGCGCAACGTTCCTCTTTTAGCTCTTTAGCCGTTTCCGAAGCTAAGCGTACCTGGAACAATAAATCACAGAGTTCTAGTAGAAAAAAATATTGACTAAATAATCAGTAAACCGTTTTTTCTCTTCAAATAAATTCATTGATTTTCTGGAAGCCACATTAATTTTTCACAATTCTCACATTTTCAAATCTTCCGTTTTTTATATTTTTTTTTAAATGCCAAAACTACGCAACTGTTGGCACAATCGCCTTGAAACTTTTTGTGTGTACTATGGAATCGTAATACGGAAACATATCCAAAATACGTGCCTCTACATCGATTGTTCAAATTTTCGAAAAACTAAATTTTGAAATATAAGAAAATTCTGAGAAAATTCATATGAATTCTAAAAAATGAAAGAATTCATTTAAAATGAGAAAATAAAAGGTTTTCTAATTTCTTTTTATAAACAATTTTTTTGTAATTTGTTAATAACTTTTTGTCATTATTATTATGAAAAATCAAAGATCTTGACATTATTAATACGGTTGAATTTTTTCAGATTTTTGGCATATCACGACGTACTAAAAGTTTCATTGAATTGAACTTTCAGTTGGGAATGTATGTGTGATGCATCCTTAAAATAACCGAACCTTTTTTTCCCAGGATAGAGTCTCTCGTTGAGCGGCTCGAAGTTGTTCCTCGAGGGCAGCCCTGTCCGCCGTCAATTGTTTTATATCGTTCTGCAGCTGCACCACTTCGCTTTCAGCCTCGCGAAGAGCGTCGACGGATTCGTTCTCGGTTATGCAGTTCTTGTCCTCGAGATCGTCCCGAACTTCTCTCTGCTTGGCAAGTCGAGCATTGGCGTTTAGTAATTTTTGCTGGAGGATATTTATCCTCCTGCATATATTATCGTCCTCCTTCTTCTGTTTCTCGATCTTGTAACCGAGCTTCTTATTCTTCTGCTCCATCATCATTATCTGCTTGCCGAGCAAATTTATCTCCTGCAACTGTGCGGTACGTTGCTCGCTCAACGTGAACATGTAGCCCGCCTGACGGAGCCAGAACTCCTGAGACTTTCGATTACTCGTCTCCGTGTCGTCTATGCTCTTCTCCAATTCGGTTATCTTCAGATCTTGAGGGCTGACCTCCTCGCCACCGGCCAATGACGAGATTATCTAAAATTTCAATGATAATTGTTCATTAAAAAAAAAATTGCTTCACGATGGTGTACAAAAAAAAAACCCAAAAAATTATCGAGTACCTCTTCAATTTTCTTGTTCAAATTGACGATCTTTTGCTCCTTCTTGCCGATATCCAGTTCACATTTCTTGATCCTGTTCTGCACCCCGTCCAATTCCTTTTCTCGTTTATTGTTCATCCGCGTCAAATCTTCGACGTCGTATTTCTCCGTCGCTATAAAGCCATTCAATCGCTCCAATTCCAAAATATTCTTTCCGTAAGAATTTTCGGTCAGCAGCATCGAAAGCTCGGCCTCTCTCATTTTGTCTCGGGACTCCCGAAGATTTTTGTTCAAACTCCTCACGGTCTTGTCGTGAGTGACTTTGTTCTCGAGCCTCGAGAGTATCGAGTCTTCGAGCTCTACTTTCTCTTTGGTCAATTTTTCGACCTCCTTGTCGATGGACTTGTCCTCTTCGACGCAAAGCTGATATTCCTGAAAATCGGAAATCCAAGAGCAACTTCGTGTAAATTGTAAAAACAATGGAACAATCTCGTAAAAAACTGTTGTATCTTTTGTAATAATGTACTTACGTAACAAGCAGCGTCGTATTCGTTTTCAGTCTGTTCCGAGTGTGAAGACACTTTGATTATCGCATTCTCCAAATTTTCGAGCTTCTCCTTCTCTTTGACAATCGTACCGAGAGTGTGTTGAATGTCGTCCTCCAGACGCGTCTCTACCGAAGTCAAACGTTCGTTGTTCTCCATTTCTTTGTTAGTGTCTTTTTTTAATTTTTCTATTTGGGAGCTCAGCGTAGTGAAGGACTCGCGTATTTTCCTGCGACAGATAATGAGCTTGGATTATCTTGATGATCAATGAATTGGTTGTTTTGATCGGAGAAAGCTCTTACGATCGGGATGCCTACATTTTTTTATCTCTCAAACGGCCTGTAACATATTTTTTCTCATTATATGTCCTTTTTTGTTTTTAATAAATATAGGCACTGGGATACGATGCTTCAAAGGATCGACAGATTCGATTTCAACAGTATTTCAAATAGTCAACGAACGATATTTGGAGCAGCGCCGTTTATATATTCGTATAACAACTGTGCTCGTGGAAGAAACTTCGGTAATCGAGACGTCTTTTTTTTTAAGATCGGAGTTGGCAACACTTGAAATATTAGGTACTTTTTGGCACTTCAAGTACTTGAAGCACACTAGATATTTTTAGTACTGCAAGGGCTTTTTCGTAGTTTTTAGTACTTTAGTATTTTTTTACGATTTCAAGTATCAAGTACAAGTACTTTTTGAGTACACGCTCGCATTTCGGATACTCGATGAGTAGCATAATATCCTGTTTCTATTAATATACGAGTATCTAAGCTTTTTAATAAGTGTAACTTTAAAGAGAATTTTTATTTTTTATTGAAATTTGAGAAGGGACAAAAGGGACCTTTTCCTTTTATTAAATAAAATGTTGTATGGATTTATATGTTTTGAATCAAGAAAAAAATTAAGTATACATTAAAAACAGCCTCAAAACGACGAACTACGAAAATGTCAGTTAGCGATTTTTTTACAATGCGGAAGCCATGTGCAAATTACTTTGCATCTTTTTTTTAAAGCCTAAATAACGCTATAAAGCCAAAATAACACTACAAATCTAATTGAGAAAAGTACTTAGAAAAAGTACTTGATACTTTAAGAACTCGTGATACTTTGTACTCTGTACTTGAAGTATTTTTTGGTACTTTGCCCCGATCTGAGGAAGCTCCATCGACATGTCGAAAATATGCAAATTTATGGAATTACGTTCGTTCCTTGGCAAGTTCCTCGTTGAGTTTGTCCCTGTGGGAAATGCTCGCGACAACGTGATTCCATTCGCTGAACAATCGCTTCTCGTATTTCTGCAGTCCTTCCAAATCGGCATTCGCATCGGTTATAGTCTGTCTAGCGTCCAAACTTTCCTTCTCCTTGATCTCCAATTGTTCTCGGCAATTTGTTATTTCTCGCTCGAGTCTCCATACTTCTTCCATAAGCTTTTCGAGCAGATAATCCTCTTGTTGCTTTCGACGAAGCAACTCTCGTTCCACCGTCGCGTCCTTCTCGGACATTCTCTTCGAGATCGTCATGTGACTGGCGATCTCTTTCTCCCATTCGGCAAAGTGACGACTCATCGATCCGAGGCTCTCCAACTCCACGGTAAACTTCTCGGTCACACGCTTCTCCCTCTCGAGCTCTTCTTTCGCCAATTTTTGCAACTCTTTAGCCCCATTGAGTCGGCCATCCTTCTCGTCGCGTATCTCTATCAGCTCGGCCAATTTTATCTGGTACTTGTCCAGGGTCTCTTGCTGACGGGCCACCTTCTCCTGAACCGCGTAAAGCTCGATTGCTTTGCTCTCGCGACGCTTTTTTGCATCCTTCGCGGTGTTTTCCTGAAAAGGAGAATACTTGTTAAAAAACAAAAAAAATGAGCACATTTTTTTCGCCTTGCTTCCTCATGGTTTCTTTTCGTTCGCTAAGCTTCCTCCTCTGGGGAAAGGTACGCTGATCGGTTTTGGCGTTTTCATCGATTAGAAGCATTGTGGACAGCAGAATTAAGGGACAAAGAATCTATGTCTAAGTTGATGAGGTTTCCTTCCCTTTAAAAAATAATAATAATCCCGAATGGTTACTATTTTAATCTCATTGGCTGGAAGCATTGTGGACAACGGAATTCAGGGACAAGAAAGGTATGCCCAAATTGATGAGCTTTTCTTCCATTTAAAAAAACAATAATAATTCCCGAATGG